>OZ023217.1:6736614-6741614 GCA_963995525.1 Escarpia spicata
AGGTGTTTAAAGGGATGTGTATGGCTTATAGCCACAAATGCATACCTCAAACCGTGTCCATCACAAATGCGTTTCACCATAGAACACAGTCCAACGGAGTTGCGACGCAATCAGAATGACTTCTATAAATGACATGTTGGCCCGTCTCAAAACTTCTACATTTCAAACGTAGTCTTTTCATTAGATCAGAAAGACTTTTTGTAGATGCCGGAGATGCATTTGGGAAAATTTTCTGATGTGGCATTACAGCAACGTATGCAAGCAAGGTATTTGTTAGTACAGTAGGCCGTCAAGTATAGTCTTACTTGCTACAAATGTCATTTAGCAGGTTTATAAAAAACGGAGGTCAACGTTCGCTAGAAGTAAATTACATTTTGAAACTATATCTCTTTGCGGTAAGCAAATACCAATGTATGCATATTAATTTATAAATGACAGTTGCGATCCTGGCAAGAGATTACTACCTCATTCACAAAGATGGGCTGTGGAGCGTATGAATATATATATTTTTTTTTTTGTGTGTGGGGGGTGGGTGGGTGGGTGGGTGGGTGGGTGGGTGGGTGGGTGGGTGGGTGGGTGGGTGGGTGGGTGGGTGGGTGGGTGGGTGGGTGGGTGGGTGGGTGGGTGGGTGGGTGGGTGGGTGGGTGGGTGGGTGCGTACGACCTGTTTCTCCTCAAATCTGATATTCTACACCCGTCTTCCTATTGTTCAACCAACAATCTCTCCAGATTGATCTACTTTTCTGGAACACATTGGGCCCACGGGCCTGCAGTTATGTCGAACGCTGCCATAACAATGATATATAGGCATACACAGGCAATAAGATTATATAATATACTTGTTTTTCTTTTACTAAACACAAAACATTGGACTACAAATGCAAATTCCCATCACACGTGGCACGATCGATATAATAAAAATGCAATCGGTATCATGACTACAAGCAAACAACAACAGGTGAAGCTGAATAACGTCGACATCGCATCTTCCTACAAAAAGGGACCAAAGTGATAGACTATTTGAGGAAGCATGTATTATTTACGAAACGGTAGCGACAAATACTTATTCATTCACTGAGACGCTTATACCACTTCGAAATGCTGGCACGCGTCCAAAGCAAAGAGGTTATGCCACCTTTGCCCAAACGTCCGCATGGCATTCGCTCCCTGTTATTCCTATGTCAGGCGCACAATTGCCGTAATTAACATAAGTGTTAATAGTAATAATAATTCACTTCTATGGCACCTGCTCACGACCCTCAGCTCAGAGGCGCGACGTACAACAATCCTTAGGCAAAATCATGAACAGCGACGCGCAAGAGTCATCATTAGCGCAAAGGACCGCTGAAGAGCTAGGGTAACAATGCGACTTCAAACAAGTACGTCGAGTTTTGTTTACGAAAGATAGCTATAGCTCCAGATGATTTTATAGTAATGGCGAGTTGATTCCAGATTTTCGGTGCAGCTACAGAGAACGCTCGCTTGTCAATGTTGAGCATAGTCTTAGGAACAATAAGTTGTTGTGAGGCAGAAGATATGATGTTCTGGGTACATTTGGAAATAGTAGGAAACTAAGCAAATAGGGTGGCTGTTGGGTTGACAAGGCACGATAACATTGACTATTAAAGAGATCTAGTTTCAAAATTTAATTTACTTCTAGCGAACGTTGACCTCCGTTTTTATAAACCTGCTAAATTACATTTCTAGCAAGTAAGACTATTTGTTTGGCGGAAAAGGATCCAATTTCGAAATATTAATTACATATCGCGAACGTTAACCACCGATTTTTTTTTCTTCTGCGAAGCATCACTAATAGCAAGTATAAATACATTTATTTGCTTGATATGCCGATAACAGATAAGACGATACCTGCATTGTTCGCAGCGAGAACATGTTCATGTTGCGAGTTAGGCCTACATGTAAATACATTAAATAGTGTTTACATTATGTAGTTTCGGACAGTTGTGTTGTTAAATAAGTGTTGGTTGTAAACCAACTTGATAGAGTGGCAACTATGTAGTTTGACAAATTGGTTGTGGGCCAACTTCGTGGTCCAACTTTGTACTGCAACAATTGTTATTGCCCATATAAGTATTTGGACAAATTTGTCGTTTGCAGACTGGTGGGTGATGGGCCAATTTGTGGAACTGTTTGATTTATGAGAAGTCATGCAACAATAGTAGGTTAATATAATTGACATATTTATCACGTGACCTGTTGCCTAGCAAAAATTCCGCCATGTCTTCAAAAATGGATGCCAAACACGTGGTGGGTTTGTGCATTCCGTCGTATATTTTGTTGAAATTTTGGCCTCAAAAGTGTTTCTTTGTGACAAAAACATAAAGCAAAGTTTCTAAAGTGACAACTGTATGCGGGAATGTTTGATTTGTGAGATGTCATGCAGCAATAGAAATGTAATTCATGTATATAACCGTTGTCGACATTGGTGGCAAAGGCAAAGCTTGACGGAGGTCTCGCGTAACATTTTGATTGTGACGTACGCAAACCGCGACATACTGAATAAATCACTTCACGTACATAACCGTTATCGACATTGGTGGCAAAGGTAAAGGTCACGTGCCATGCAGTCTGATTGTGACGTAGGCAAACAGCGACGTACAGGATACAGCAATTGTCGGATTAAGTTAAGTCATTAAGACAATCATAATGATACATAAAGTTTTGTAGGGCCTAATCATAAAACATACGATTTTGCTGTGTTACCCTTTTCCTACACATTATACCTATCCTCCGTCGTATTTATTTACGATTAATGAATGAATGAATGAAAGAAAATATATTGAATACGCCTACGTGTAATGTAATATGTACGCTGGCTATTTTTACAGTGTGGCCACTTACGCAGGTGTGGCTTACCATGTTTATAATGGGTCAAAATAGCATAAATGAATTTGTTGTATCCTGTGAATATAACTCCTTGTACTTACGAAAATTAATACGAACATTTGAAAAACGACAATCGTCCAAAACACGAAACTACAAATAGCACAATGCAACTGATATTACCATTATTTGTGTGTTATTATTCATTATTACTAGAAAAATTGCCCATCCTCCGCATGGCGCTATGTTGACACATACAAAAAATGCTGCTTCCTGAAGTAGTCGTAACGCTATATAATGATGAAGTATTTTGGTAATAAAAAAAAAATACAATTTTAGGGAAAACCGCTAAACCTCAAGCTTTTAAGATGGCAACTCGTCGTTGGTGGCACCGAAAAGTACTTCTTTCCTCTTTCACATAGTAACAATAAAAATGAAACTAGACGGTGCAATATCAGGCTTAATTTGAGGGGACACACGTGTGAATGATATGTGATTTTGGCAGAAATCCATACCTTATAATCTTACTTTCCAATGCCCAGCTTAATTTTGTCGACAGATAATTCAAAAACTAATCAAATACACCCATTTGGAAACACACGCATTAAAAAATAACAGAACATGTGAATGAAAATTATCTCGTTTCTCAAAACGTCACTTTTTAAAAGGTTGCTTCAATTTAATTACTGAAATATTTCAACAAATGAGGTATGTATGATCTGTGGAATCCAAAATGCTATAAAACTCAATTTCACAATTTTGCGACTTAATGCCCACTCGCAGTGGCAGGTGAAATATTTAAGTTCAACTGTGTTTTATTCTCAGCTGCTACCGGGAATGATCTGAGCCCTCCCGCTTCGCCACCCCAGTGCGGGGTCCCGAGTGTCTCTCCTAGCGTGCCGGACATCGACAAACTATCAAGTCCCGTCATCATCCGGACGAATGAGGAGGGCAACCTCGTCCGCCACGGCCAGGTCTTAGTGCGCTACGGGAAGAACCCTCTCTTCCCCATCCTGAAGGTCGTCGGTGGGTCCGAGGCGCTGGCGCACTCCTGGCCTTGGCAGATCAGTATGAACGTCTACGGCATGCACTTCTGTGGCGGCGCCATCATCCACAAGCGCTGGGTCGTCACCGCTGCTCACTGCGCGTACGTTAAACGTATAACTGCGCATTAATTTCCTTCCGGTCTAACGGATTCCAGAGTAATCCCGTGCAGAAAGTATTCTTTTGCACAAGTGCAGTGAACAGTTTACCCTCCTTTTCGATATGTGACTTGACCTTTGCCCGTCAAGTAGCAGTCGTAACAAAGGTGTGCTTTTCTTCTTATTTGTGTTTTTATTAGGTTTTCCTGCAAACAATCGCACAAAGTATTACATTTTATATTTACACAATGTATTCTGACAATTGAAATATGTTTAAGTTAAATGTATTACTTGCACAAGTGTAAGAAGGACATCGTATGTTTGTAGACAAAATATACTTTTTTTCCTTTATGACATATTTGGCATTTTGAATTTATTGTAAAATTGTATGGTTTGCCGGCAGAAGGTCCGTGACAATATTATATACAAAAACTTTAATTTAAAGACTAAGTGAAATTAAATTTTCAATGTCTTTGAACTGCGAACTCTTGTCACTAAACCAGCTCAAACATGGTAATTTTCGTCCACAGTGCAGCGTCGTGGGTGGCCGGTTACGTGAAGGTGAGCTGCGGCAAGCACGACATGGCACTCTATGAGGGAGAACAGCGAGTCGGCATCAACCGGGTGATCCTACACGACCGGTACAGCAGGACGTCGCATGTGAACGACATCGCCCTGCTGGAGTTGAAGAAAGACATCGTGTTCAATAAGGACGTCTCCCCGATCTGTCTTCCCAGTACTGACGTCAAGCCCGGGCAGATCTGTATGACGACCGGCTGGGGCTTGACTAAAGGTGGTGTGAATATGGATGTGTTGTAGTGGTTGTGGTAATTGTGATGGTGGTGGTTGTGGTGGTTGTGGTGGTTGTGGTGGTTGTGGTGGTTGTGGTGGTTGTGGTGGTTGTGGTGGTTGTGGTGGTTGTGGTGGTTGTGGTGGTTGTGGTGGTTGTGGTGGTTGTTGATGGTTGTGGTGGTCGTGGTGGTCGTGGTGGTCGTGGTGGTCGTGGTGGTTGTGG
>OZ023217.1:6746614-6754114 GCA_963995525.1 Escarpia spicata
ATAACATATAGAAAACGTCTATGTCTCTTTCGGAAGCCACAGGGATGGACGAAATTGCCCATGTTTCTACTGCGCGGCCACCGCTTCCCATATTTAACCCTATCTTCCGTATTTCAAAAAGCTCCATATATACGACAGAACATTAATTTCCGTGGTACCTGTGATGACATCCCCATTACACGTTCTGTTTGTATAAAACAGTTAAGTTCTTATATTGCGCAGTATTCAATTCTTAGGACTGCTCAAAGCCCTGTTACACTTACTTTCCTGGCAGACCTGTTCAATCGAGTGAACTGCAGCAATGTGAAGTGAACAAACTAATTGGTGCGAAATTGCTGACATGGGTGTGATCGCTTTGTTTCCTTCGATCGGAGTTCACAAGTATGTTAGCACCGACACCTCGTATATCCAAGTTTAATAATGGTTGTCTAACACAATCGTTAAATTATTACCGAAAGGTTAGATATATACAGTGCATGTGTTATCACAAATTTGAAATCTCAGAGCAATAATCGATGCTATGTATAAACAGTGTATAATGTGGCCTGGCTGAGATTTTGAAAAGGCACAGAGATTTACAAATTATCTATACTGGGTTTGGTAATTTATATTATAATATGTAGTAAGCATGCAGAACATAAAAAGCGATGTATTATTGTTAGGACAAAGACAATGGTAATTAATGTCGAAATCGGCACCTTGTATAACATCTCACCCAGGGCTAACTCTATGTGAATTAATCAAGAATATATAATAATGAATAATAAAACTTTATGTTTATATTTTATTTATATGTAGTAAAATAATTGGTTAAATGAAATAAAAAGCAATGATTAACAAAAGAAAACTACCACCTTTTTGTATCTAAAATGTGTTCTAGGATACATATGGCATTTAAAGATATTTGCATACGGAGAAACGTTACATCAATGTGTATTATATACACACTATTATTTATTAACCATTTGTACCAAGTCATTGTGACTGCATTCATCCATTGACACATGACGATTTGGCATTATTATATTTTGTGATCTTATGTTTAAATGTAGATATTGAATTTTTTTTAGCCCTAGGTAAATTACATCTATATGTGGTACATTAATGCTAGACGTTTGGTGGATATTGGTGTAGTTGTAAGCTTTTAAATATTATTTATGGGTTTTGACAAATGTTGCCCAATTTTAGCCTAGTTTTGACTGCTTTCCGGTTTGCATGACAGTAAGAACTATGACAACCACTTGCACTATGTATAATATAAATGTGCTAAATATTGTTATATCGCAGGTCTTAGTTGTTTCAATCATATAGCGGTCATATACCATCAACATTGGATAAGGTTTCTAAAAATAATAAATTATTATCCGCTTTTGGAAATGTCTCCACCGAACTGATACACACCTTCAGGTCCGATTCGTATTGCACCGTTTCACCGCCAACGGTTCGACAATTGATCTCAGAAATCGTCTGATTTCCGAATATGTAGGTTCTACTTCCTTTATTGATACTGATGGCAGACCCTAGTGGGCGATGTGGTCGTGCCGGTGGCGCCACAGTGTGAGTTGGAGATTAACTATGTCCATCCACGCATTGTGTTGTTACGAGGCGTCATCATTTCATGTAGCGCCGTCTGGTGGCTGGTGACGTGGTCTATTCAATGTCCAACCACTGTCATTCAAGGGAGAGAAGCTCTGTTGAATGTATAAGTATTCACCCACATTTCGCCTATTAAAGCAATATTAAAACACAACACTGTAAACTCGCTTTGTCACGCTTGCGTCTTCTTTTTATCACAATATAGTATGTAGTGTATTATTATAATTATCTACTAATTGGTATTTTTATAGCTATTGATTATCCAATTTTTATATTAATTCGTATTTCAATTCAACTCTAAATATTAATTTATTTAGTAATAGTAAGTTAGTTAACTACCAGTGGCACGTTATGGTAAATACAAATTCCAGAGTGACCTACTGGTGAAGAGATGATTAAAGTCAGGACACGTGGAACGAATATGAATAACAGTTTTCACAAATCTCTCAGATCTCTTCTCTTCACTACCTAGAGAAGAGATCGAATGCATTTAGAATAAAGAGGAAATTAAGAGGCTACGAATGGGATGGGGAGGTTGTGTCTCGAGGGATTTGGCGGGACTGGGAGGGCAGTGGAGAACGAGAGTGCGAGATGGGCTGGAGACGGCAGTGCGGGAACAGTGACAGAAGAAGGACAATAAATAAGAAGAGAGGAGTGGTATCGGGGTCAGCATCCTCTCAGACCACGTGAACAAAGAGGAGAGCTACAAGGTGTATTGCAAGTGACGTACAACAGACAGAACAAGTAAAGGCAAAGGCAAGTTCTTTTATGGCGATGTATCTTTAGCCTCAGCGCTATTCAGAGCACTTCACACTTCACTCCCTACGAGACCTGCTCAAACGAACATAATTTCGGCTTCTATTGAAAGATTTCAGCCACGCTGCAATTATTGCGCCAAGACTATTCGTACACATATATCGATCACCGTCTATAATCAGGTACTTATTCATATAGTTGAGTTAACCAGAGCAACGTGGTGTGAACGAACTTGTACAAGGTTCATACGGCAGCACGAGGAGTCAAACATGGGACTTCGCGATTGAGAGTTCGATGATCTAACAACTACCCACAAGAACCATGCAATATACAGAGCTTCCGCAGAAATACGGGACACTACTGCTGCACGACGATGATGATGATGGTGGTGGTGATGGTGATGATGATGATGGTGGTGGTGGTGATGGTGATGATGATGGTGGTGGTGGTGATGGTGATGATGATGATGGTGGTGGTGATGGTGATGATGATGATGGTGGTGGTGATGGTGATGATGATGATGGTGGTGGTGATGGTGATGATGATGATGGTGGTGGTGATGGTGATGATGATGATGGTGGTGGTGATGGTGATGATGATGATGATGATGATGATGGTGGTGGTGGTGGTGATGATGATGATGGTGGTGGTGGTGGTGGTGGTGGTGATGATGATGATGGTGGTAGTGGTGGTGATGGTGATGATGATGGTGGTGGTAAGGTGATGGTGATGATGATGACGACGACGACGACGACAATGATGCTAGATTTGTGCCGATACAAAAATACTCAAAATGTGTTTCTACCACATTCCAGTAGTTTAATTAATTTGTATGTTTACTATCAGTTAATTAAGATACCTCTAATAACAATTACATATATCTCTAAATCACTTTTATTAATGGATAATGTGTGGCACTTTCATGCGATCAATGCCGATATTTCGCCATTTTGTTTATTACTGGAAACGAGTGGACGGGCAGAAAAAGCCAATATATTAGGCCTAGTAAAATATAATACTTTTAAATGTGCTCCAAGTTATCTAGAGACAACTAAAGACGAATCTAGACTACATAGATTTTTTTAATTGTTATGTCTGACCGGGGTGACACGCCATGGTGCCAATATTTGTGTATTGCATGTATACTCCAATGACTTATTATTTAGTGTACATATATCATGAATATGTTACTTTACTAGGGCAGCCTACATGCATATAATAGGACTTACAGCCGATAGATAAGACATATACTTGATACGTCAGATAAATGTTCCGCATACATGCCTGCCAATGAATTATAAGAGTACCCGACATATGCAGCTTCGCATGAGCAGTGGGGCATGGGCCTACAGCTGGAGGTACTTGAACCTGACATTCTCCTGAACTTATTTCAGAACTCGAAGTTTGCAGTTATATGGATACCATTCTTCTAGGCAACATATACATGCTTGCACTGACGCTATACATGCTGCGTTAAATTATAATTACCGCGATGTGTTTCGGTGATGTAGGGCCGTGCGTAAACGGCATCCTCGCTACTCTTAGTTTATACTATCACGAAAGGTTACAGTTGGTACACTTGCAGTCAGTATCCTGATCGGCGACTACTCCAAAATGTCACATTTCCACGTCCGTATTTCTTTGATGACCAGACTTTGTAAATATGTCGGGTTAGGTTGTCAACTTAATGTCAACGTTGTATCAACGTCACACCACCCACGTCATTGGCAAGACGATATAAAGACGTTGATTTCATGACTTGAATCTAGTTGGTTGGGCTGTCAACTTGATTGCAACGTTGTACGGATGTCACATTTCCACGTCCGTATTTCGTTGATGACCAGACGTTGTAAAGACGTCGGATTAGGTTGTCAACTTAATTTCAACGTTGTATCAACGTCACACGTCACACCATCTACGTCATTATAACGTCGATGGCAAGACGTTATAAAGACGTTGATTTCATGACATGAATTGAGTTGGTTGGGCTGTCAATTTGATTCCAACGTTGCACGAAGGCCGAGGCCTTATTTTACCAGTTCGTCGCCGAACACAACCTGCCCTTCGCTGTCGGTGAGCATTTCACTGATCGCGTGAAAGCGATGTTCACCGACAGCGAAATCGCCAAGAGTTTAGTTGTCGCCGAACGAAGGCCAATGCCGCGATTAATCGTGCGCTGGCCCCAAACTTCATGACGGAGGTGGTCTAGACGAGGTATATCGTTAGCTGGTGGTATTGTTTGCTTTCACTTTTGTAATGTTCTACAACAGTATGGTTGCCTATAAACGTCATGTCTGTAAAGACAAGTTCATGTTTATTATTGCTATGTTTTGATTGCAATTTTAGGTGGCTGTTCACACATTTATCCAAAAAATGTTCTGCTTCCACCTGATTATATATGTACACTATTTCACGTGTGAAATCTGAATATGTTATGGCCAGCTATGGCACAAAGCTGCTGGTTTCATCATGCGACTAATGCATGGTCATTAACTTAGCAATAGTGTATTTTCAGTTCTGAAGATCGCGGACACCTTCCAATCAGGGTCCGATGAGGAGTCATCTTGGATATAGTTGATGGATACATTTCCAGACTTGCCCAAAGTTGCTGTTTGGGCAACCAAGTTTAATTTGTTCTTGGACCCCATATGAGTACAAATCAACAACAAAAGTTCATAGGATAGAACATTTCTAGGTTGGCTATCGAATACATATGAATTTCAAATGGACTAGTTGCTGAATCGCCAGGTTTGCTGGAGTCGGTTGGAAAGGCGACTCACCTTTACAACACCATGTTCCGGAAGCAATACATTGACGATTGCATGGCGATCACAGTCTTTTGTTTGTCTCATTTCATCACATCTATATATTTTCATGTTGTAGGTTTTGTTGGTATGTGTGTATTTCAGATTAGGTGGCTTTCAATAAGCGTTCCCTTTAAAAAAAATGTGTGGTAAAATATCCCTAATGTGTTTTGATAATATAGGGAGATCTGCCTATTTTGAGTTCATTCAACTTGGAAGCTCTAAATATAAGCATAGCGAGAATTGTAGCTAAGAGTTAAAATTGGGGTATAATGCTTACATTCGTTCAAAACATCCCCTTATATCTAAATGTGCACGTTTTAGCGACTTCATTTGGTGCATATCTCTCACAAATGCGTGTTGATAACTGTTCACAAAAAAGCTATAAAAGTGGTCGATAATTTTCAAAAGTAATGATTCACTCTAGATCCCACCAATCCCAGATTAGAGCAATATACTATTAATGGTTACTTATGAATTGTATTGCTCGCCATTAGTCTCATGCAGATCCCTTCATTTTATTAGCTACTTGCAGATTAGATATATATCGATGATCTGGTGGAATATAACTTCATAGAGTGTGCTTTATCGTGTCTCATTACCTTCGTGCGTGTCCCTTTGTGTTGTTCTGCAACCACTGTTATTACACAAAAATGTGTACGTACACTTCTATACAATTCGTTGACGGGGACGTTTTGAATCACGCAATTGTCCACTTTGAGTACTCTCACAAAAAACCTTATGACAAACTTACTTTTAGTGATAACTAGCGCAACCGTGGGTAACAACAGTGATAAACATATATTTAACTATAGAGGTAATATAATATACCGGCGCGCATAGTCGATTACAATTTAATGTCAACGCGCAAGAGAGAGATGCAAACATTTCAATGTAGTTGACTGCTCAAACACTACACTTCACTCCCTGGTAGACATATGCATTCGAATACCATCTCGATCTATCTGGACCCATATTCCAGCCAGACTCCAATTATTGAGCAAAGATTATTCGTTAGTGTATATCCACCACTATCTATATCCAAGTACTCATTTATATAGCGCAATAAACTACGGCAACTTGGAGAGGACGAAATAGAAGAAGTTTCGAAACAGCATCATGAAAATTGCAATCCGTGTTCTCTCGACTGAGAAACCAATATTCTGACCACTATATTATACGCTATTCTGCAACGCAAAATAATAGGAACTCGTTTTAGTTACATGTTCATTATGAAGAAACGATAACCAGTTTTCTGTTGCACATTAAATTCTATACCAATAATGGTTATACAACTTTTAAATCATAAACGAAAGGAAACTCGATTATTTGTTACGCGTTCAATTATTACCACAGCGTTGATATTAATATACATATGTTTTTTTTCATTGATCATTTTTCCTTTTCGTTTCCCTTTACATTGTAACGTTTTGTAGCTTGCAGCTGCTTTGATCAAGCTGACAATCGAGTCACTTCCTTGCAGTTCTGTAATAAGTCTAAGGAAGATCACAGCTGGCTGACAATTAGATAAAGAAAAATTTTCTAAAATGTACTGTTACAAACGATACAAAAAAATAGCAATATAACACAACCACATATCTGAAGAATTCTTCACATCTGCCGCAATGCTAAACAGATTGTCTGATGCCCAAATCCAAGCTGATTAGTAACATTCGTTTTTATAGATAGTATCTACGACTCTATCTAAGCACGTTTTACGATGGGTCATAACTAACCTCGCGATGAAAAACAGTTTTCACTGTTTATTACATAACGTCCCACTAACAACAAGTTATCATTGATTCACCATTCAACGCGCTACTAAAACGATAATCATTGAATACTAATGCAGCGAGAAACAAAACCATAAAATTCCATTCGCACATAAAATCCTTAATTTAGCGCTCACCCAGACCGCGATGATAATCCTGTCGGCCTGCCGTAAGCTTAATGGCTCTGTTGTACCACAGAGCACGCGCCCGCAGATACTCTTGTTTGTTAAAAAAAAAATGACGCAGGTCTGAGATAGTTCACGTTCATCGATAGGCCCTAGTCATGACAGTAGAATTGTCAAATAATATTCGTTCTGCTATGTCATTGGCATGAGGATAGATGTAAGCATTGTTGTGTTAAGGTCTGTATAATTGTTATCAAGTCCTTAACACAAGGGCCGTTTTCCCGAAGTATTTGCCGCACGCGCGTAGTTCGTGTAATTGTTTGTTGTTAAGTTACGTTTTATGTATTACGTACAAGTTACGGTTTACCTTCCGAACTGATTTACCCCATACAATGTTACAATCTTGACATATATTAGGATTTTTAAAAATATAGGTTTTACACCCTG
>OZ023217.1:6756614-6949114 GCA_963995525.1 Escarpia spicata
TTTCCGGTACGCCGCGGTCATCACATCATCTTCTCTGCGGCTGCACACAAATCCGAAATGAATGGACACGTGTGATTTCAAACTAACGCAAACTTGCACGAGCTATCCCCACACGTAAAGTCCGGCATATATTGACATTTTTAGGCCCGACCCGATCGGACCAGTCAGTGTTATTGTTGTCAGATCGGGTCGGTGTCGGTTAGCTATTACATCCACACGTCCGATTGAAATAGGGGATAGTCGGTGTCAGTCTAACGTAGTCGAAAGTTGTCATGCAATTTCGTAATTTAGATCCTTCTACAATAGCAAACATGCCCGTCCCCTGGCGGGTGCTTTGGTACAGTCACGATTACAATATTTACCAAATATCAGAAAACACAGAGCTTCGTTATATAAACACCATACCGCATCCGACTATGCTATGTTCAAAATGACGAAGGTCGGAGAGAATGTGAAATGCACGTCCGTTGATAAGCCCTTGTCGTGATAGTGTAGAATTGTCAAGCAATAATCGTATTGCTATGCTATTGGCATGATGGTAGACACAATCGTGTTGTGTCAGCGTTTACCGTAACAACCGTTTGTATTGGGACCCCTTAAAGATCGAGACAAATAAATATTGTTCTGTACCTAATGTTTTGGGACACCTCAATAAATATAATTATGTTTTCCCTAGGTATTCGGACACTCTGGATATAGGGCCACTGAGACGCTCAAAATTTGTTAGTAGCAGGGTATTAGACAAGGACGACATGACGTCAAGACTTGTTCACGTCCGAAAGTACTGGACAGTGAATCTGAGATTTATTTTTGTGCACCGTATGTTTTGCAACAGCTGATAATTTAAGTATGTTTAAGAGTACCAATACATACGGTATTTACGATACTTGCCAAGTCCATGACGCAGGGGCCATTTTTCCGAAGTATTTGCCGCGCGTTCGTGGTTCCTGCGCTTATTAAGTTGGAAGTTACGTGCAGGTTATATTTTACGTTCCGAACAACTTGTTTATCCTATATATATATATATATATATATGAGGTATTTAAAAAAAAAGATAGAGGTCTTTCGTAGATTAATCCATGAAGGTTTGGCGCCCGAGGTGCAAGCCGTCTAGAAGGAGAGCTTTAACATCTCCGCATACATACATACATACATACATACATACATACATACATACATACAAACATACATACATACATACATCCATACATACATACATACATACATACATAAATACATACATACATAAATACATACATACATACATACATACATACATACATACATACATACATACATACATACATACATACATACATACATACATACATACATACATACATACATACATACATACAAACATACATACATACAAACATACATACATACAAACATACATACATACATACATACATACATACATGTCCTCGATTATTATAAGATTTTCGAAGTCGGCATACGAATATTTTGTCGATACGGTCAGGTCAGCAGCTCCCGAACCAAGCCAGTCAAATCGGGTCGGGTCTGGTCGGATTTGGTCTGGTCACGTGTACATCTGGCCGGGACTCATCGCGACGCGATCATTGCACACCACACCACAGTGACCATTTGAAAATGCAACCATTTAATTCCGCTCAACATGCTGACAGTTCATGAACAAATCATGTGGAATTATAGCCACCTGCAAAACGACCTCAAGACTATTTGCTTGAAACTGCTTTCCCACCACAAATCGTCGGCTTTACTGATGACTTTTGTGCGTCCCCGTTCATGGTTTTGTTTAATAATTCTTGTGTTGTTGCGCCTCTGAGCTCCGGTTCTAGAGGATATAGGCGCTAAAGAAGTATATTATTATTATTATTAAATGACGCGTGTGACAAATTGAAGAAACTATTGTTTACATCATCGCGTAAACATTGGCGAACGGACATTTTACCTGTTTTAAACGCTTTGTTCGATTACGTGTGCTACTCCACCACCGTGTCGTTCCATTACATATGCGTGGAACTCTCAAAGGTGCAGTTTGCTATAAATAATATATGCCGACGAAACAGTCCAAAGTTAAATGTTGACTATATAGAGGAAATTCAAAATACACATTCAAAGTTTAACGTAATCATGAATTACTGATTTGTATCTAACTACTTCATTTTGTTGTATTATTGTGTTGTGGTTGTTTTGGTGGATTATGAACGGCATGCGACGATTTAATGTGATTAGTCACACGTTTGAAAGGCGCAGAGACGCACGGAAAACCATTCGTTCACGAGCGAGGCGGCGTCCACCGGCCAATACTCACAGCCATTTTGATCATAACAGGTTGATATGTTTGGAATTCCACTCACCATAGACACAATAGAAGCCATCTAACACAGTATAACGGATGTGCTACCGGATCCTAAATGCGACTAATGTGCGATTTTAATTAGTTTTATGCAATTTCAGTGTTGAACATATCACGTAAGTAGCGTTTCTGCGTACGCGTGATCCAACATATATCAACCTTGACATTATTTCCACGCATTGCGTATGTAACAAAGTAGTGTCACTTAATTGTACTGGTACCACTCGAGGCGACACACCATTACACACCTCTTAAGGAGGGGCAGGATGTCCGTTGTCGCTGTGCAGCCACGCGTGAAATTAGAATGCAACCCGCCCCCTCTGTCGTTGGGTGCGATGTCATCAACCTTGTCCACTCGTCAAAATTTACACTCCGCTGGAGCGACTGTAAATTTATACAAACACCCTCTACAAGTACTACAAGTAGGCACTTACAATTAAGTCATCTGACACCGCCGTCGTTTGTTATCAATAATGTAACTACAATTGAGCTAGCGCGTGTGTGCGTGTGTGCGTGTGTGCGTGTGTGCGTGTGTGCGTGTGTGCGTGTGTGCGTGTGTGCGTGTGTGCGTGTGTGCGTGTGTGCGTGTGTGCGTGTGTGCGTGTGTGCGTGTGTGCGTGTGTGCGTGTGTGCGTGTGTGCGTGTGTGCGCGTGTGCGCGTGTGCGCGTGTGCGCGTGTGTGCGTGTATGCACGGTTGTAATTTGTAATGCATTTTAAAAAGTTGTGTGTTGCTAATCAAACACCGTATAATGATGCATCGCGATATGTCCTAGTAGAAAGCGCGTTTTCTTTCAATATGTGCATAATTTCCAATGAAGAGTAATGCGATTACTAGCCGTTTTAAAAACACACGCTTGCGTACCCATTACTTCTTCCTGACACACATATGGTTGTATTTAATTTCAAGCGGTCTTGGAGCTGCAGGGACTCGTCGTAGATAACTGTTTTAAGCACTACAAGTTGTTGTACTATTGTTTTTATGCGTTGTCGTTGTGTTGTGCCCGAGGGGTTTCTACATAAAACTCCTCACCCGGAATATTCGTCTTCAGTCAGCGCTTAGTGTTTGAGTGTCAGTAACGGCCAGGACATGGATTGACATCTTCATCTTGTATTTCCTTGCCGTTCACGTTTCTCTCATTAGCGTGCCGTCTTTTTATGGTATTATTAGTTGTTTAAACGAATACTATATCGCTAACACCTTTGCTTTTTAGTTCTCTCAATTTCGCCGTTCATATCTGCCCAACAATCTTTAATGTTGTCATGCATATTATAAATTTTATTAATTATTATATACGTTGGTTTTCGTCGTATGCAACGTTCACTCTGCACTGTTGTGCCTCTATCGTGCCTGTTCACTTGTTTCTGTGATGTTTATTCTAGCAGTAACATTTGCAACCGATCTACGTAGGTAAAGTATGTTTGTAACTATAGTTTTACATTATTCTTTTCGTATTTAAAATATAGAAATAAAACAAGGAATATTTGGTGTTTTATATTTTCGCGGTTGCTACGATAGCGAACAGTTTCGTTGTTAGTAGGTGTAATCCTTTCAGCCACGCCACAAATACTGCGCAAAGACAGCTTATTAATATATAAGTACCAACCAGTGCAACGAGTCAGGTATTCAGTTATACAACGTAGGGAGCTGAAGGAAAGTTGAGTGAACGGGATTGCCCAAGCTTCGAAACGGTAGCAAGAGGTCTCGTTTGGAAGTCAGACGTTCTAAACAATCACAACACCGCCCACGTTACGTCTCTATCAGACGTTTAATTATATTTGCCATCAAACTAGGTGCGGTCGCACATGAAAAACGAATATACTAGCTGGCAGACATCACGACAAAGGACATAAATGGACATGATGGATGTCGAGTTGCACTCACGTCTCATCAAATGATATGTTAGGTCAAAAGCAATGTTCCGTTGAATGAATGCAACAAAAACTCGTATCTCTTCAAATCACGTACCACAGTGAACAGTCAGGCGTATTTCAACCGTTGCTTCCACCTGTGCCTCTGATATTGTTTGGCATCTCTAAATCGAGATTCTGCATTTATTATCACACTGTCCGATCACAATCAATCACAATAGTTTATTGTCCCTTGGGAGGGAAATTCATTTGGAGTGTAGCAGCATATTAAGATAAATAAAGCAAATGTACATGCAATGTACAAATATAAAAATTAAAACAATTAAAAAATATAAAAAGGTAATAAAAGTCATATCGATTAAATAAATAAATAAGTTAACATGAATTAAATATGTTAAATAAGTTAAATAATTTACACAAAAGAAGTTAACTCATCTCATAAATCATCTCAGGCTCACTCAGTGCCAGACTGGCAGGGAAGACTGGCAAAGATGGAGCGGAACGAAGGTCAGTTACTCATTCATTAGTCTTATTGACTTTGCAATTTCGAGTGCAATTCAATTTACAGTGAGGGAGTTGAAAGCGGCGGCCAGAAGGAAGTAGTTTATAGCACGGAAACAGAGGATGTTCGGTGTCTGAGGAGACATTCCTTCCCTTTCTCTCTGCCCGTTGCCTGTATAGATCCTCTAGACTGGTCTGCTTTTTCCCCACCACTTTGCCACTGACTCTGACTGTTCAAGCCAGAGTGTTGCGATGCACGCTATTCAGGCCGCCGTAACACACAAGAAACCCCAATGTAATAGAGCTTTCGATGTAGCATCAGTAGAAGGTTTGAAGAACATGTGTGCTGACACTGAGTGACCTGAGCTTGCGTAAAAATACCGCTTGTGCTGGCACTTTCTGTTACTTATCGCTGTATTTTCACCAAATGTGAGCTTTGCATCAATGATAGTGCCGAAATACTTGTATTCATCTACTCTCCTCACACACTCTCCGTTAATTAATAGTCTCTTGGGGGAGTACGATTTTTCCTGAAATTTATTATGAGTTCTTCAGTTTTACGAACGTTCAGTTCTAAGAAATGATTGTCACACCACACTGTGAAATCAGCTACAGCGCACGCACACACTTGATCAGAGCCGGATAGGTCGACGATAGCTGTGTCATCGCTGTATAAGATGAAATTGACGCTCTCTTGGCTGCTACGACAGTCATCTGTGTAGAGTGTTAACAGAACAGGGGAGATCACCGAGCCCTGGGGGGCACAGGTGAAAGTAAAGAGTGAGCTCGACACAGCACCATTATAGCGCACTACTTGCGTACGCTCAGTAAGAAACTGGTTTACCCACAAGATGATGTGTGGGTTCACTTGCATATTGACAAGTTTACTCATCATGATGTGTGGCTGGATGGTGTTGAAAGCCGACGAAAAGTCAATAAAGACTATCCTGGCAAAAGACTTGGACTTTCCCAGGTGAGTATACACATTATGACATAGAGTGAGCACTGCATCGTCCACACCTCGATTGTGTTTATACGCAAATTGGAGGGATCCAGTTGATCCCCAACATGCTGCAGGAGAGGACGAAGTACGAGTCGCTCAAAGCACTTCATGACGACTGGACGGTAGTCGTTGAGAACAGATGGCACAGGTTTCTTGGGGACAGGACATATAACTAACGATTTCCAGGCCAGGAAAACACTGCACCAGCTGAGCATGTCACTCCTTGAGGACCCGACCACTGACGTTGTCAGGCCCAGCTGCCTTGTGAGGATTAACGTGCTTGAAGATCCTTACTGACGTCATCAGGAGTTGTTTCTGGGGTATCATCCTCAGTGAGCTGAGACTCAATATCGTCCACCGCCTCCTGACGCTCACGTGAGAAGTCATGCCGGTCAAAACGCCCAAAGAAGGAATTCAAGTCCTCGGCGAACTAGGGATTCTCTTCCGCTGATTCTGAGGTTTGTATGACGTTTGCCGGATTCAACACCAGAAAGAGTTTTCAGTCCCCGCCATGCCTTGCGCATATTATCGTATTGGAACAGGCGTTCAATTGTGTCCTTGTTTTCCAGTTTAGCGTCCCTGATCTGCTTTTTTAGAGTACACTGGATCCTTTTTGCTTCAGTGCGGTTGTTAGACATGAAAGCCCTCTTCTTCTCGTTGATTATGTTTTTCAGTTCTTTACTCACCCACGGTTTGTTATTTTAGAAGATTTTCACAGTCTTTGTCTGGATAATCATCTCTTCACAAAACTTGATATAGTCTGTGACGACATCAACTGCTTCTTCAAGCGAAGAGCTGGAGTCAATAAGAACATCCCACAAAGTACAGTCAAAACGCCCCCCTGAGGTCGTCGATCGAGTTCAAGTCCGAGGGGACATTATGACGTTACTAAAATGTTTATCAATAACGTCATAAATTCCCCTCGGCCAGCGTGATGACAAATACGAAATTCTATACTTAGCAGTAACATACAATATAATAGGCGCAGGTAGAAACAACGTTTGAATTCTTGCGTGACGTCTCTCGTCTTTGCAGAACAGTTCTGGACGGAGTTTATTCCTCGATTAAGTGGTTTTGATTTACCGAAGTTTGTTATTTACAAAGTCGGCTATACTTAGCTTTTTAAACACACTAGGTATGCTCGATAAGCAAATTGTTCGGTAAACGCAATGGGCTTTCTCGGTAAACCCAACAGACCTATTTAGTAAATACACCGGGCCTGATCGATAAAAGGTACAACGGATCTGCTCGATAAACCCAATCGGTTTTGTCTGTAAACACGACGAGCCTGCTTAGTATACACAATGAGGTTTTTAACAGGTTAGCACTATAGGCTTGCTTGATAAACATAATGGACATGTTTGCCAAACATAATGGGCCTACTACGCAAAGACAACAGGCCTTCTCGGGAAAAACAACCATCCTTCTCAGCAAACATAACGGGCCTTCTCGACAAACACAACCATCCTTCTCGGCAAATACAACCATCCTTCTCCGCAAACACAACGGGCCTTCTCTATCGCCGGCATCAATTTGACAGTCAACAAAACATTACTTCAAATAGTATTTGTTATAACCTAACTTGATTCATGTGGGGCAGCAGCGACATGTAAGCGTTTAAGTGGAATTATTCATGTTCAAAAGCTATTAATTAATTATTAATTAGATATTAGCATAGATACCGCGTGTGCGCAATACATTTTACAACTACGCTAATATGGCTTTTGACGTCATAACCTCTATCGTGAATGGTAGTGGTGGTTGGTACGAAACACGTAGAAAAACTCGTCAACGTCCTAGTGAACACACTGTTCGGCAAAGAACCAAAAAAGAGGCGTTCATATCACCATGACACGCACTGCATGAGCATAGGCCTACATAAATAAAAAGAAACAGAGCAAGCGTGTCTGAATAAATGGAAATATATCACGTAACAATTATGTGAAACTACGTTCAGTCATGCAGTCCATCGGTATCAGCATTCAGAAAAAAGATAAGCTATAGTTTCAAGGTGGATTTTCTGTAAACAGAAAGTAAAGAGTACAGTCAACGCGACACAACTGAGTATGTATTGCTAGTTGTACAAGCTCATGGTATTAATGAGTTTACACATACACACGTATGCACGCACACGCACGCTCGCACCCCACACCCACCCCACACAAACACAGACACGTACGCACGCACGCACGCACGCACGCGCACGCACACACACGTGACTACACAGTGCCAGAAGAAGCGTGTATACGTTGATATGCCACTGCTAAGGTTCATCCTTTGGTCGCTGCTATACACATAGACTCAGAAGACGGTTTCCCACAATATTTGTGAATAACGTGTGTTATGACGTAAATGTGAAACTGTTTGTTGCGTTAACGCAATTTACGTTAAACGTTCCCAACAGATTGGTACTCCTCGGAACAATCTTTTTGTGTCCGTCTAACGAACGGTACGAATCCTAAAACCAGTAAGAACCTTTAACCGAAGACCGTATTTTCTCCCGCTAGCTCTATTATAGGAAATTGTCTTTCGTGGAGTAAGTTATGATTTAATTGACGTGTACTTACTCTCAATGTATTTATCTTAAAGGCTGCACAGAACTAGACATAGATCCCCATAGCTTTTACAAGGAACACTTTTTATCTGTACATCTAATTTATCTATAGCGCACCGACGTGTGACGTCACGGTGCAGCGCTGGTTCCAATAAATGTCTGCCGTCGTATCTGTTAGCATGGTGTTATGTTTTGTTCCAAACTGTAATCATTATTTTAAAAGTCGTACTTGTAGTTCTTTATGGTTCTAATAATTGAAAGTGCGAAGCATATATGGGTGAAAAAAGTTGATATTTTATGTATTCTGGAACGTAAAAACGATTTTTAACGCAAGGTACTTGATCGCAGTGACAAAATCGATGGCGGTGCAACATATGTTTTGTTGTGAGTCACGCTACTTTCATCGCAAAATGCGGAAGGCTAACCTGTAAACATCGTACAGTTATTTTATGAGACTACTAAAATCGAAGGATTTGATAATATCTTGAAATAACAAAATTAATTATATTTCGGGCTGAGAAGGCAGGGAGCCGTAATTAAGTTAGCGTTTTGGTGAGCCTCAAACGGAGGTGCAATTGGCTGGTTTAAAAAATAGTTTTGAGTTGTTTTGTGATCTACATGTACAGGTTTGTAGATTTCTAAAAGCTGCAAGAAGAATGCAACTATAGATAATAATCAGATACTCTAAAAAAATATTGTGTTGAGAAAACCATTCACTTCCTGAAAATCTATGGGTATCCATGTTAGTTCATAATTAATACATACATTAATACAAACACATGTTGTAGGGGGATATACTTTTGTTCGAATATGGCTAATGGCGTCAGTGGACCCCTATCTTCGCACTTGTTGCATACTTCTCAGACGAGCCCAAACCTCTTTAAAATGGAGAAAAATCATGTCAGATCTGATCATGTTAATAGTTTCACTTATCTTCCAAGCGTTCTTCGAGGTGCGGTGCATGCCAGTATGGAGGAGAAATAATTACTAATAGCGCTAAGTTTGAAAATATGCTATGAAAACTACATGAAATTGGTCCAAATCCAAGACAATAACCAGTTTTTGTGGTAGCAAGGCTTGAGGCTTTTATGGATTTAATAATTATATGCAATACATATGATTACTATTACTGTTAATTAACTGCATAATGTGTTTATTAACTTTGTATAGTTAAGCTTGACATTTATAGCTGAGACGGTCTGTTAAGTAGATTTCTTTGCCGTTGCCATATGCCGCGTTCGGTAATCGCCGATCCAACTGCAGTTGATTTATGCGTGCAAGCCATGCATGTCTAGTTGTTATATGGCGTTAGATGTCAACACGCAACGACCATTGGCTGGATAAATTGTAGACGCCTTACATGTTTTAATCACATAAATTAAACGACATATCACTTAAAACTGAATTAACGTATTACAACTAAAACCAAACACGCCATGTATACGTGCATTTAAACGAGTAGCGTAATATTATTATAAATATTATATAAA
Source organism: Escarpia spicata (assembly GCA_963995525.1). NCBI lineage: Eukaryota > Metazoa > Annelida > Polychaeta > Sabellida > Siboglinidae > Escarpia > Escarpia spicata. The sequence continues at coordinate 6,766,377 of OZ023217.1, forward strand.
TGTTTACTTACTGATTTTTATTAAGTTATTTTTAGTAATTTTCCTAACAGCATATTTACAATTAAAATTTCACCCATGTTTGCTTCTCACTTTCAACTTATGGGAACCATAAAGAACTACAGTATAACTTTAAGAATAGTGATTACAGTGTAGAACAAAACGTAACACCATGTTAACAGATGCGGCTAACAACATTTGTTGGAACCAGCTGGGCCGGTTGCTAAGCGGCGTGACGTCATCACTTCGGTTCTTTGTTCAATACAATAAGACTCGACGGACGACCGTCTTGTTAAGTCGTTCGTTTTGTAGCAGTTACTATAATACGATAAACGGATAATGCACTTGTTGACACATACAAATAACAATAACATGACAATAATAGTTCGGCTGCCTTTGTACATTGGATAATCTAAACAGCCGGCTGGCTTATTTCCGTGGGATCACCGAACAATTATTCGTAGACACATTAAGTAGCTACGAACGATACTACTAAAGGTCTTCTCTTCCTGTCGGTCTACAGGAGAAACAGATGTTCAGCAAAGGACAATCCTAGTTTGAAATTTACAGTCGCCGGTTTGCGTAATATATCAGGCGATGATTATTCACAGCGAATTAGCTACGCAACTCTCGCGACACCTGACATCTGCCGCCGGGTCGGTGAAGTAAATCAGTGTTATAGTTAAAGATACACCGGTTGACGACTTTATTATTAATTAGTCAATTGCCATATGCAGTCGAGCGATAAATTCCCGTTGATACCAACAAAACACACCTATTTTAAATAATTAGTTTGTGTTTTACGGCGATCGCTGCGGTCACCGACGTTATGGAATGCTGGTGCCTTCGACGCAGAAGCGCTGGCGAATCCGCAATCACGACACGTGTGAATAATGAATTGTCAATAGCGTCAACACACATGTGTTTTGGGTAAAACACATTGTCGTCGAATAAGGCAATTGCCAGTGACGTCATTATTGGTTTCCAGGAATTATCGGATAACGCGATTTTAATTTGGCGCCTTCGCGATCGTCTGTGGCGTAGTAATTCACCGGCGCATCCTTGTAACGCACCCCGACCTTGGCGTGGGATCTACATAAAAAGTCACGACTTTACATGTGTAGAACATGTGTTTATGTCCCCCCACGTCCAATTCGCGGGGTGCTGGATGTGTCTCGTCTATCATTGGTCAACGCCGTCGTGATTCCCTTAGCCGACGCACATGACTGCTATGGGCGGCGGTACATGCAGCGGTACTGAGTCATGTGGCTACGGGCGGAGATCGGCTACAAAGGTAGGTACGGTGGAGGCACTCGGGTCATGTCGGTGAGAGAGCTGCAGTGAACAGGTCGCCGACGTCGCACCAGAAGGCCGGAGAGAGAGAGAGACACCGACGAAAACCGAAACAAATGAGAACACGATACAGAACAAGGCAGACAAGTTGAAGATGGATATGCACGCGACGTTTCTACTCCTGTCGGCGCTACTCAGCATCCTAGTGCAATATGGGTACGTCCCTGGTGCTATATCAGTTTATGATTGCAGCTAATCACATGTTATATTTTATCTCAGCAACCAACAGCTGGTGGTTGGTTGTGCCAGGTTGAGTTTGCTTAAGCAAAAACTTTGATACGACAAACGATGTTGCATATATCGGATTAGAGCTCTTTGGAACAACACGAATTAAGGTTAACGTATAATGCATGCTTTGTATACTAATGTATTTTATTGTTATTACATCCTTATTTATTCACATAGGTTTGTGTGCTCGCTGGTAGCATAGGCCATCGACGAAGGTACTTCATTAATATATTTTATTATTTCGCGTATGCCATTCCACAAAATGCACAATGACAGTTTTTAAAAGACAATTTTTTTTTTTTTTTAATGAAAAATGTATAACTATATATATAAATAAATACTTTAAAGAAATAAATACTAAAAATGGCAATGTCATTAAACCAGTGTTCGTCTAATTAAAAGTAAATCCCAAAATAAATGTGCAACAACTCTTTCAACTATAACATTATTAACTCATTACCAACTGTCGTTGGTGCTAACTTTATCGATTTCACTGCAATTGACCCAGTACCAATCATTCGCCAACACAGGCTTGTCTCTATTGCATGCGAAACCATCGCGAAACTTCACTCCAAAAACACTTTATCAAGTCACCATCTATAGTCACGTTGACTACTCACTTCGCATAGATACAATGTTTTGTTTTATTTATATACATATATATATATATATTGATATGTAGGAAATGAACTCTAGTGTTATTGGATAACTCCAATCTGATCGCAAATAAGGTAGTTATGCGTTTACTTTTGTTTAATTAAATAATCGAAATGGCCGTCACCTTTGCACATTCCACAAAGAGAGCCTATAGTTTAACGATGGAATTGTGTATACATTGATAATTGTCAAGATAAAAAGTCTACCAGATTTCTAATTACTAACTAACTACGGATCGACGTTTATTCTCATTCGACTTCATTGAACATTTTCATATTTCCACAGGTAAATTTGAACTATATTTATGCACTCGTATATTTGTCAACAGAGATGTCGTAAATATTGCCCAGACTCTAAGGAGTTTTCTATATGCCTAAGCAACAGAGACCAACACCCTGAATACCTACATTGCTTTGGTCAGCCAACCATGTCGAGCAAAGTCTCGTCGCTAAGGAGTTGGCTACATATACTTCCAAGATGTCGTCGATGACATTCATAAATACGATAGATCATGTCATTATCCAAGATTCCAAAGACGTCGCATTTAGGCCAAAGTGGAAATTATTGTGCCAATTGGACATATCTCATGTCAAGGTTAGATGTTTGTCACAAAACTCCGCGAGCTCTTTGCCTACGGTTTGTAGAGAAAACAAAGTGAATCACAATAACAATGGTAGCATACGACACAGAAGGGTTTGAAATAATTCAAACAGTGTTAAACAAGGTACGATAAGACAATTCAAACATGCGTCCAAACATTCATACTTGTAACGTGTTGACAACCATAAAATGGAAACATGCAACAGTTGCGTCTTGAGCTCGCAGTCTAAACGCGCTCACACACTGATGACGTTGACTTGAACTCTTCACAACCACACCCGAACTTGACTTATATGCAGTCACTTGTGTCACTTTACAAACCAGCCAGATATCTCCGTTCTGCTGATGGTAATAATCTTGTTGTTGAAAGAGCCCGAACCAAAGCTGGTGAATGCTCATTCGTTCACGCTGCCGCTACAGTATGGAATAATCTACCAACTACTGTTACTTCCAAAGCCTCCCTGCAATCCTTCAAGGCAGCCTTAAAAACTTACCTTTTCATTATGGCGTATTCTGCTTGAAAGACCACAGAAACATTTTTATTCTAAGTTATTCATATTTTTATCTTGATCTTCTTAACAGCAGAAAGAACATTTTAACTACTTACTTTACCGTGAGAATTGTTTTCTTTTTAATATAGTTATGTTTACACGGCATTACTATCTTAATTGTTTTTACTTTTATATTTAATTTGTTTAATTTTTACTATTTATATTTTAGTTTGACGTAAAGCGCTATGAACGCTATGGATATGGCGCTATATAAAATAAAGATTATTATTATTATTATTGATCAAGTTGATTTATGTACAGGCTCGGTAGTAAGTTTCTTTCATAAAAGATTACTACGGCCAATCTTCTGTCAGCATTGGTTCCAGGCAGTCTGCGAACTCCTTTTTAATGTTCGAGCGAGATTCTAGTGATGGATTACATTACGAATTCGACATATTTAACAGCTGATCAGACCATTGGAGTTGCATTTAATAGGTCACGGTTTCAGTGTCTGATTTGAACGCCTCTGTGCTACGTAAGCAAGGTTTGATTGATATTTAAATGTGTGTCACCCACCGAGGTTTTGCACAGACAATAATTTCCACGTGTTAATGTTTTTAACAGCACACATCGTAAATATGGCTTAATTGATATAATATATGTAGTCATCAAGTAATGCGAAACTGTCGTATCGTAAACTGAAGTCAGGAATATATACAGTTTACAATATTTAATCGGAAAGCAGTATATATAAAGAGAATGTGGAAACTAAATTCCGTGTACGGCAGAATAAGACCCTTAAAACAGAACGAACATAAAGCTGTTATGTTCGTTACGCTGTTACACTACTTTCCTTCCTAGAACGAACATAAAGCTGTTGTGCTTGTTACGCTGTTACACTAGTGTCCTTCCTAGAACGAACATAAAGCTTATATGCTTTTTATGCTGTTACACTAGTGTCCTTCCTAGAACGAACATAAAAATGTTGTGCTTGTTACGCTGTTACACTGGTGTCCTTCCTAGAACGAACATAAAGTTGTTATGCTTGTTACGCTGTTACACTGGTGTCCTTCCTAGAACAAACATAAAACTGTTGTGCTTGTTACGCTGTTACACTAGTGTCCTTCCTACAATGAACATAACGCTGTTATTAAGGTATTGGATGCCTGGCTATATATTATGTCGGCTATATATGGAGAAGTCTGAAAGTACTATTCGCTTCGACGTTTCGGTTTGAAAATGTAGTTAGCGATATTCTGAATGAGTGAATGAACGAACGAATGAAAGGTTTATTTAAAACATTGGCAACAGTAGAAGTATGCACCGTGCAAGACAAGTAGGTTTAATTATACCCGCATTTAAATTACAGTACACAATGTTTGAAATGGGAAATGCGAAGTCATTGAGTTGCTTTTGTTATTTAAAGTATGCAAGTTGCCACAAGAATTATAGTATTTCTAACAATGGCAGAATTCAGTATGCTAACACTTATGTTTCAACATCCATATATGTTTTTAAAATAAAAGGTTCTTCTCTTTTCTTTGTAATGCAGTTGTATTATTGATACTTTTTAAAAAGCCAAGCTAATTTTGATCATTCAACTTGGATTATTTTGAATAAAACGCCCTGGCCTTATTGACCTCCACACTCTCCTCTGGAACGGTGCAATCTTGCGTCTTACTCCACACACCACGCACTGCCCAGCCGTCTACGACGGCAGTTAAGTGTCGTTTCTGACCCGGTCGCTCCATCTCGCCATTCATCCTTTTTGGCGCTGCCTAGCATTCTTGTCTGATGGATTTTCTCGCAAGTTTCTCTTCATAGATTTTGCATATGGTTACGTTTGGTCGCGTAAGTTAGCAAAGTTCCAAAGACTTAGCATGTTGGTGAGATTAGTTGTCACCATGTATGACGGGGAAAATACATCAATACATTGGCGCAACATATCTTGGGGGGCATATAGTGCAGAGATGTAATTGTGGATATCAAACGCGTGTTGGATAGTGTCTTGGCAGCCATGTCGCGTCAGTTGAATTTGGCGGTCCCGTTGGCTGTGATTGTGAAAGTTATTTTGATTCGCTCAAAATTGCAAGTCACACACCACGTATTGGTGGGGTAGGTGGTGGTTTGAAACAGTACGAGCACTTCATGTTTTTTTTTACTTTGCAAACTTTTGAAACGTCCTATAACTTAACATATCCTCTTCAACTGTATGTCTCGCACAAGATCTGTCGCCAGACCCCTTTGTCTTGGACGCTCTTTGTTGCTGTGTTTCAGGTCAGCCCAACAGTCTGCTTTTTTTTTGCTTCTGGCGTCCAATTTAGCGCTGTTTTGCTAGCATGTGCATCCTGTATACATGACCAAACCATGTCCACGCTCTCTTTTTCAGGATGAAACTGATATGTTGTTTGGTTGCTTGGTGGAGTCCACCACCTCTAAACGAGCCCAGATCTTCGGTGTTCGATGTATATGACGCTGAATGTACCTTCTCTAACTATTTTCTTTATAAAATTAAAACAGTATTTCACATATATCATACGTTGACAATAATTATAAAGTCATACCAACATGCAACTTGTCAGATGCATACATCATCATCACTGCCTAGTTAAACAACATACACACACTGCAAGGATTATCAATCAGGGGTTTATATTGACACGAACCATTGGTTATAGTTATGTGAACGATCTCTCTTGTAAGAGACCGGTGCTTTGGTTCGTGCAACCCAATGAAGTCGTCGTACATCACTTGAAATTTCCCTCTCCATTTGCACATTAAAATGTGGCAGGACTATTAGTATCATAAAAAATAGTTGTTGAACAATTCCCTAATTTTGGAGTCAATATCATCACGACGTATACATTGTCGCGCTAACATGCGAGTGTACATAGGGGTCATATTAACTAACTTATTTTCATTTCAGTTGTTCTGCTGGGTCATCGCCATCAAGACGAAGCGGCAGGTGCGTCTTTCTCATCTAATAATCATTATAAGACCTCCGCTAAAATTACAACTTTATTTCAAAAAACTACACTCGTTAACATGTCAACATGAAAATGTACACACAAAGGATTCTTTCCAGCATCCGATATGAAATCGATGCGTTTTGTCCCATCGTACTCTAGCTATGCCATAATCTAGATATCAGCTGTAACTTAACAACGTTAGCGATTTAAAAATAACATGTATGAACGAGGCGACATCACCGCTGTTGGGATATCACTCCGGCATTACGTGGTTGAAGGCCATAAACTAACTGTGCTTAATTAGCACTTTTCACCACACTTAACATATAGTTGATATTTACTGTGGCATGAGATAAGTTAAACTTGCATTTTGTGCACTAAGTTTTGCGATGTGTTCGCAGCTTGATATTGATAGCTGAGGCGTTAAATAGATTTCTTTGCCGTTGCCATATGCCGCGTTCGGTAATCGTCGATCCAACTGCAGTTGATTTATGCGTGCAAGCCATGCATGTCTAGTTGTTATATGGCGTTAGATGTCAACACGCAACGACCATTGGCTGGATAAATTGTAGGCGCCTTACATGTTTTGATCACATAAATTAAACGGCATATCACTTAAGATTAAATTAACGCATTTAAACGAGTACCATAACATTATTCTAAATATTATACAAATGTTTACTTACTGATTTTTATTAAGTGATGTGTGTGTGTATGTGTGTGTGTGTGTGTGTGTGTGTGTGTGTGTGTGTGTGTGTGTGTGTGTGTGTGTGTGTGTGTGTGTGTGTGTGTGTGTGTGTGTGTGTGTGTGTGTGTGTGTGTGTGTGTGTGTGTGTGTGTGTGTGTGTGTGTGTGTGTGTGTGTGTGTGTGTGTGTGTGTGTGTGTGTGTGTGTGTGTGTGTGTGTGTGTGTGTGTGTGTGTGTGTGTGTGTGTGTTTATGTGTGTGTGCTTGCGCGCGCGTGTGTGGCCGCTCTGTTGGCCTTTACACAAACGAAGTGATAAAATAAATTTATCTCCTCCTCGTTAGGCAATCGTTTATGCGGCTTCGCAATAACAGATGTCTTTCTGTGGACATCGCTCCAGGCTTGCCAACTAGCCTATACACTGATGTGCATACAACGTGCACACAATGACGATAACGGCAATTGATCTGAACATGAATACGCTGATGTTAATCGTGATTACAGACAAATGTTCGAATCCTGATATTGCCTCCATTTCAAGCTGACTCAAAATCTCAACACGTGGACAATTAATAATGATTATATCGTCAACGGTTAGTTATGCAATTGTGGCAGATGTCGCCGACTATCTGGTTATCTCCGCTGACGCTCGCCTACCGAATGGTTAATGTGAGTGTTTAATTCGTAATCGTTTTATAAAGCAGACGTAGACAAAATTGAAAATATTTACTCTGCTGCCCGATACGCGAACGCTTCCCATGCCGTAACTGGTGTATCTCAGAGTCAGTCACGTACGACTGGTGATAAAAATTATCTTCATGATAAATCACGACCTCCTGTGTCGCATCACAAATGAATGCGTAATGTGTGTGTCTTGCAGAATAAAGGCATCCAATCTGGTGCAGATGCGGAAGGTGGAAAACAAAATGTTCGAATCGACAATACTGGAGACCAAAAGGTAACGTACAAAACTGCTCGGTTAATGTTGTCGTGATAAAAAAACAATTACCAATACGGCTGCACCACCACAACCGCCACACAACTCCCGCCACTACCTCCACCACGTTCATCAACGTCATTATTATCATCATCATCATCCTAACCACTCAAACTGCCAACACACCACCGTTATCATCATCATCATCACTATCATCATTATCATCATCATTAGCAGCATCACCATCATCATTATCATAATAATAATAATCATCATCATCATCAACATCATCAGTATCATCATCACTATCATCATTATCATCATCATCATCAATATCATAATTATCATCATCATCATCATCATCACTATCATCACTATCATCACTAGCATCACTATCATCATCATCGTCATCATCGTCATCATCGTCATCATCATCATCGTCATCATCATCATCATCATCATCATCGCTACCATCAAATCACCCCTACCACCACCTTTTCCACAACAACAATAATAACAATAATAAAACTATTTTGGTAAAGAACACTATTTTATGCTTTGTATTAAGCAATTTGTTTTATGATGTCATGCCTAAATCAGTCATCGTGCCATTTTACTTCGTCTTCGTCTTCGTATTTTTATTTCTTATTCTTATTCTTTCTTCTTATTTCTTCTTCTTCTTCTTCGTCTTTACATCTTTTTCTCCTCCTTCTTCTCCTTCTTCTTCTCCTTCTTCTTCTTCACAATTGCACCAGAAAACCTTTGGCAACACAACGTATAAACATTTCGCTTTGATATATCAATGCGATGTTTCTAAGTGTCAAACATATTTTATCGTCAATAGTCAACATGAAGCCCCAACGCTGGTTGAAAAGCTGGTGACCTTGAAACTGCAAAACAGTGAGGTAAGAATTGACTTCACTGTTCATTCGCAATGACATGTATATAGTATAATTGTGTGCATGCGCAGATGCACATACGCACCTACAAACGTACGCACGTACAAAAAGTGTATACATAATATTTTAAGTGTATATACACGTGTACATGTCCGTGTGGTGTGCATGCATGTATGCACATATACATGTATGATGTACGTACGCATGTACGCATATACGCATGTACGCATGCACGTTTGTACGTGTGTATGTATGTATGCATGTGGCACTTTATGCCCGACCAGACCAGACCAGACCAGACCAGACCACACCAGACCACACCAGACCACACCAGACCACACCAGACCACACCAGACCACACCAGACCACACCAGACCACACCAGACCACACCAGACCACACCAGACCACACCAAACTCCCGCAAAATGCAGTGTAACCTCTACACCGACTGACACAGACTATGCTATACTGGAAGCCGTCGTGGCGTCATAATCACATAAACTTGAACATTTTCCACTTATTTTCCACGATTATAGTCGGGGCTGGTCGGCGTCGACCTGACGTAGTGGAAAATTGTCAAGTTTACGTATTGATGTCGTCACGCAAGCTTCCAGTGTACCGCAGTCGGTGTCGGTCGGTGTAGAGGATACACTGCAGTTTGAAAAGTGCCACTGTATCCAGACCTTAACGTTGCTTGTCGTCCTTAGTCGTATTCATGCACCTGTCAACGTTAATAATGTACGCCAGTTGTGATATCTCCCAACTTTTTCGTTTTGATGCGGTTCTGGTCTTGAGCTTCCCTGATATAGGCCCGGTTGAAGGTTCCCTATTCCGCCGTGCGCTATAGAGCCCATTCAACGTTAATTTCGTGCATTGCAGTTTTTTTTAAATTGTATGTTGCAGCTGAAGAGGAAGGCAGGCCAATATAACAGACAAACTATTAAAGGTTTGTATCGTTTATTTTTGTTAACCTAATAATCCCATAAGCCACGTCTATGTTTAATTTTATACATTGAAGATATTGACAGATTCTACTGCGTAACTAATTATCATCAACATACGTTTTGATATAATAACATCGCTCACTGGATCGTACCATCTGTTAGGTTATTTATCAATAACTTTATCATAGATGTTGGCGCCATCTATTGCTTAATTGAGGAAGCTACCAACAATGGCGGCTTTGTACAGGAAATAACACATTTGTTTACCGAGGTACATTTTTATTCAACCCATCCACGTTATCATACATGCTTTAATCTTCAAAATATGCGTGCCTCAAACATCCAAGACGGAATCCCGGTGTTGATTTATGCGCATTTATGCCCACAGCATGCCGAAGAAGAGTAGTATTAAATTCACCGTATGGTGATATCTTGTCTCCCGGCTTCGTGCGACATAAACAATACCCGAATAAAGAGAAGTGCGTCTGGATCATCAAAGCTCCGAAAGACATGGTAAGAAAGAAGATGTGAAATCGTCCTTTATTAGCATACCATGATTAGCGTTACACAGTATTTCTAAGACTACATAATATACAGTTACAAATATTATATAATATTATACAGTTATGGTTACACGCACGCACGCACGCACGCGCGCGCGCGCACACACACACGCGCACGTACAAACAAAAACACACACGCACGCACACGCACGCACACACAAACACGCGCGCACACACACACGTACGCTCTCGCACGCACGCACGCACGCGCGCACATCATTACATCGTCATATTGCACTAGTCATCCATGTTGTAAGAGTTAGTGATTCTTAATAAAGCATGTAAGTAGCACTCCTAGATGCATGCCTACGACAGTAAATGACGGGCCTTGGAAGTACATCTGTCAACTTGCGTGATATACTTATTATGCATCAACAATTTAAGAGCTACGCACCCCGCTGATGACGCAAACGCGAAACCACAGTTGGATGCCCATGTTATGACAATACCCACTGTTTAGTGTTCCACCCCACACCTTACTCCATAATGAATTTATCACTGTGACTAGACAGACGGCATCGACGTGACAAATAGTTCGTCTACCTACCCGGTCGCACTATAACGGCAACTCGGCAATAGGATGGTCCAATAACTGACACACCTCGCAGTGCTCACCTACTCTCCTGTCATGCTGCACACACAGACCCGTCTTTACGTGGCGTGTTCGACAGTAATGGAACGACCCCCTAACCTCTTGTAGACACTGTTATTTCTAGATTTACGGCAATAAATTAACTTGTAACCTACATTTCAGACGGTGTTCGTCTAACTTCGGACACTCCCCTGGTATGCGCGCTGACGTCGGAAAAACCCAGCGCAATATCTTATAAACATTGCGTGTCAATGACCGTTAACTCCAGTATCCGTTACCATTGGGGAGATTGTGGCGATCAAACGGTTCTGATTTGTTATATATATATTACTGTTCTGAAAGAAACATTTGCGTCCCATAAGCTGGATAGAAAACTTTGGAAAGAAAAAACACCGCGAGTGGTTCGGCAATATTGTTCCTGCCCCTCACCCCTGTACAGCAGGGAACAAGGAATTGCGCAACAATCATTAATGGGTATCCTTAGGTGGATGAACTAGCAGACTGGACATTTTAGACACTGTAGTGTGCTCGTCTAGTGAGGGACAGAGGGTGTGCTGTGGTATGGCTTAAACGACAGTTGTGGTGGGGACATAACACCCGTAAACATATAAGCCGCGCACGTTTTTCCACTCTAGTTTTCTCATCGTTGGCATAACGACGGTTCTCTACGTCATTTTCACAACTGCTACCGCAAATAATACGTAAGTAAAAGAGCATTCCTTAACACATATTTTTCAATGTGTGTATACTTTCTCAGATTATCCGTCTGATTCCTCTGAAAGTTGACATCGCATGTGACGACAGTCTAGACATCTACGAGGTAACGCGCAACCGGAAACGGAATCTGCTCGATTCGATATGCGGAAGACGCATCACCATGGCCGACGACCAAGACGCCGCTGTGATCCACTCGACAACAAACACCGTCATCGTCAAATTTACGTCGAACCGGAGGCTTCGAGCATTCGGGTTCAGACTGCACTATTCGGCCATAGGTATGTTATGTTCAAGTTAGCAATCCACAGAGATACTTGATTATGTTAAAGAAAACGTGTATTGAAACCTACAGATCTGATGACACGTTCGCCATGTATACGCTATGTGTATGGCACACAATGATTACTTATATTAAGAACAAAATATATTCTGCAACTTCCTAGCGTATAGCTACTGCCAACGAATAAGAACGGAAGTGGTTCTGTGTGGGAAAGAAAAGAACGATACAAAACTTGGTGGTGAAAATGGAACACAAAAGCAATGACTAAAAAAACGAAGTCTGTTAAGGACTGATATTCTATATATTAATAATACTTGATAATATACTCATTAATACGATTGGGGCAACATGACAGTATCTCCTCTTCAGTGTCACTTCTAGCAATTGACGACGAAATTCTAAAACATACGTCTCGTTAAAGTTATTTCCATACGTATTTGCAATATGCTTTACGAGAGGGTCTTTCTCCAGAGGGCGCCACTGTGGTGATACGATCGCATTATTGTCGTCGTAACTGGCGACAGCAGAACTTAGAATGGTAAACGGGAAGGTGTTTAAGATGAAAATACTATAACGATGATATATACAGCCCTTGGTTTGCTACTCCATGGCTGAATGGATGGATAGTCGTAAACATCAAGCGACCAGCGCCGGTTTAAGGACTGTGGAGGCCCCTAGGCTGTCATTGACCGGGTATCGTATCATAATAGTTCTCACACCTTCCTACATTCTACAATAAATAATTTACTGCAAAATATAATTCTCCATTTAGAACACCAACTCGCATCATTGAAACACCCAACGTCTAAAATCGTCTCGACTCAAACTGAATGACCCCCAAACCTTTTTGTGGAGGCCCCATAAAAATTATACTGTGTAGGCCTGTGGGCAACTGTCCCGTCTGCCCTGACACTATGCTCGTGTATCTCGTGAATACGACTCGGTGAACTCGATACTTCAGGAGCAGCACCACTGCTATACGCATGCAACTGAATCAAGTAGCGTCACGAAGTCGTATTCACAAGATACACAAGATGACTGGACCGCAACGTAAATCCGACACTGACAAAGTCACGACATTTCCTTGTGTTTCAGTACCATGCGGCGTGCCCTTCTATCAACCGAATATAGGCCCCCTTGTCCAGCCACCGCCGCCACGCAAGCCGTGGACATCGAAGATGAAACAGAAGAAGGGCAAGCATTCGAAGCGGTCCATCATGTCGTGGGTCCTCGACAAAAGCAATCAGCATGTGATCGGCGGCACTGCGGCACGACGTCACTCCTGGCCCTGGATAGTGGCGATAGTCAGCGACTGGGTGTACCTTTGCAGCGGAACAATCCTCAACAAACACTGGATTCTGACGGCTGCGCATTGCGTGTAAGTGGCAGCGGAGATCGGATCGAGGGATGGATGAATTAGATTTGTTTTTATTACACATCAGTTACGCTGGTCCGAGGACGTAATAACATGATTGATATAATCGTCATCTACGACCTCTGGAAAAAGTAACGCTTTCACGTTTTCGAAATTCCCTGTTAGTTAAGGGGTTTACCGTTACGCGTGTTTTCTGCGATTGTTCCGAGCTACTTATATAATCCATTAGTCGATTGGGCACGTTTTATGTTGCTTGCAATACACGCAGTAAAGACGCGCAGAGTTGCAACCAGTTTTTTAAATATACGTCATGTATGTTAAACGAAAGGTACGAATGCTTCGTGAATCCGTTTTCTGCGTTTGTGTGTAAGAACTGCTATCTAGAATATGGACATTTGTACTTGTATATTTAATACTTCTTCCCGAAATTAGATTTTTTGCACTTTTTAATTTTTATTAAACACATAAATATATATAAACATATGCGCCTACAGATAATTGCTTGGATAAACGTTATATAAACGTATATATGTACACTTTCACAATTTACTCAATAAATATACACTGTTTCAGTTAATATATACTTCCCATATTGCTTAATTTATTCACGTAATGCATATTTGAAGATCAACGAATCTAATTTGCGATATGTTAAATTACTTGCGGGGGCCGCTTCAATGAACAACCGAGTGACCCACGATTTTAATAATGGCATTATGTCTTCACGATAACCGAGGTTTTGAGAGGAAACTGTTGCGCGTGATCACATAAATCACCAATAGAGAATTGCATACTTGTGTGATTTATGTCCACGTGTCCTTGTGGTGGTGGTTGGTGCACATGGCATGCTTAATTTTAAATATTCACATTTGTTAAACATATGTTGTTTGCCTCCCGCTTATAATAAGGCCGGTTTACAAGAGCGATTGATCGGGCGACATTGCTGAATTGTGTGAACCTTTACACGAGCGACGCAGCAAGACACAACCACTGCGACATATTGACTCGCGCCAATCCTAACTTGAGCATGGATGAAAGTCCACGTTCATTGGTCACTGCTTCCAAAGCGCAGCCGACTATTGGTCAAACTGGAGCCAACCTCGATTGGACCAACGAGGTCGTAGTTATATATTGGCATCATTAATCGTTTTCACGACGGTGGTTACGCGACCGATTCGTGCACTGCGGTATCGCACGACATCTTGTCGGTCGTAAAATCGTGCACAACATCGCTCGTGTGAATCGTCCTTTTACGTTTTCGTCGTTTTTGTCGCTGTGTCGTGTTAAACGAGATGCCTTCTTCGTTGACAGGGCGAGCTTTGAGCTTGATCAAGTGAAAGTTGTCGTCGGAAAACACAGCACTGCGAACTTCACATGGAACATAACCGTTAGTGAAATCATTGTGCACAGCAATACGAGTGGTAATGACATCGCTCTCGTGCGACTAAGTGAGGACATCGAGTTCAACGACAAGGTGTCGCCCGCGTGTCTACCACGCTCCGATCTGCGACCAGGCACGATGGGCTTCATTATGGGATGGGGCATGACAAGAAGTAAGTATTCTGAACGCACTGTGCTTAATATGAATGTAAAGTAATGGTAAGTTTTTATATAGTGCAGTATCCAGTCCTCAGGACTGCTCAAAGCGCTTTACACTTCATTCACTGGCAGACTTGTTCAATCGAACACCATCCCGACTTCTCTATGAAGCATCTAGCCACGCAACAATTAATGCGCGAAGTCTGTTCGTACATAAATACCCACCACAGTCTATACTCATGTATTTCAGTTCGTGATGTGTAGGCTAGATCCTCTACCTCGCACACAAGACAAATATGAAAATATACAGATCCAACGTCCGCTCAGTACTACTGTGCGCATTATAAACATGGACATCAAATAAGAAGATTGAGAGCCAACTCAGAGGTCGCGAAAGAAGGTACATCAGACGAATCCCGAGAACACGGCGGGGGCAGCATTTGACAAACAAGAACATGTCGGAACGTACTAACACCAACGACATCATTGACGAGATGAAACAAAGGAGGGGCAGATGGCTTGGTTATCCTCTTCGCATGTATAGAAACAGCCTACAACATACCGCTCTAAAATGGAGAAAAAAAAGAGGCGGTACCGGCCCTTACCTCGATTCATGTAGTCTTCGTGACTACCGTGTTACCATCTAGCGATAGTTGGCTGGTAAAAGACTACCGTGTTACCATCTAGCGATAGTTGGCTGGTAAAAGACTACCGTGTTACCATCTAGCGATAGTTGGCTGGTAAAAGACTACCGTGTTACCATCTAGCGATAGTTGGCTGGTAAAAGACTACCGTGTTACCATCTAGCGATAGTTGGCTGGTAAAAGAATAAGAAGGTAGACTGACTTCGAAATAAGCAACCCATTTAAACCAACCAGTCTGATGAACCTCTTCACTCGTAATAAAATAATGATCATGAGTAACATTACGATAAAACAACATGACGTATAGGCCAAGTAATGATAGATGAAAGTTAGAAAACCTAGTGAAAACAAGAAAGATCGAGGGGGAAATGCAGATGTCAGATAAGTCAGAGAATAATAGTACTCCATAGTCTCGCAACCCGGCGTGGACGGATAATTGTTGTAACGTACACACAACCGAGGAATCAGGATCATACAGTGTAATTGTTTGGTTGTGTTCCTATGCGCCTCCTGGTGAAATGAATATATCAAAAGCTTTCGAGCACTTTCAAAGCTATTTTAAAACGCACCATTTTTAGCTCGCATTTATTGTGTAATTTTATATATCACATGTTCTATTATCACAATTTATTTAGTTATTGTTAATTGACAACTACTAATTTATTAGTCAAGTTATTTGTGTATTAATATGTTACTAACTAATTATTATCCTGTTTAAATTAATTCTTATTTGAATGAATTTCCCAATATTGATCTATGTATTTATTTATCTAACTACCAATGGTACGTTGGAATTGGAACAATTTATTCGACAATAAACAAACAAAAGCACACATTGCAACACACATTTTTACAATAGTTAGTCTATGTCGGGATACTCTCACTAAGGCTCAAAAGCCGCTAGCATGAGAGCCACCCGTTATATTGTACATGTATGGCTTAGTTTGTCTACTTCATATTTGTTTAGCGAAGTTTGTTTTAGCAATATGTAATGTATTCTTAATATTTATGGTTTAACATTTTAGTTTTGTAACACTACCGAACAGAGTGTTAGAGTGGATTTTAGTGTATAAATAAAGCTATTATTAATTTGATGGTATATAATAATAATATTTATTTTATACACTGCTATATCCATAATGTTCATAGCGCTTTACATAAGACAACTACATAAATAGTAGAAATAAAACAAATTTAAATATAAAAATAAATAAATTAAGATAACACTGCTGTGTTAACAATAGTAGTTGGTTTAGGTGTTCAAATAAATCAATTCTCATATTAAAATAAGTTATAATATGACATGATATGATACGATACGATATGATATTATTATATTTTCAGCGGAACACCCGAGCTCAGTGCTGCGCCAAGCGGCTCTTCCAGTAGTTCGCCTGGACGTCTGCAAGAGAGATGATTGGATGGGAGTCCTCATCAAAAACAAAGTGTTTTGCGCTGGCTATGCGGACGGTGGCGTTGATTCGTGCTACGTAAGTGACGGGACAATACACCTGGACAGTACACTCTGGACACTAACTCCCCGCACGGACAATACCCATGTTAGAACAACACCCGTCTACCCCACTAGGAACAGTGGCCAACATTATTACTATATGTAATCGCTACTGTGTATATGCTTTGTTTTAGTACGGCTGATAACTGCATAATTTGGTGCACTATAAAAAAGCACGAAACTTGGCTTAGATGCCGGGTCATACTAGAATTTGCTTAGACGCCGATGGTGGTCATGTTTAAAAATGGCCGCCAAAACTAGTTGTTCGCTTATATCTTACTAACAGCCGTTCGTAGAGCCGTAATCGTGAGGTCAAAATATATATTTACATCGGTAGGCCCTACAGATTTTGAATATTTTACCTGTGACCTCCTTATCCGACATTCTTATCCGCTATCGCGACCGTCAAAAGTACTATCTTTTATTAACTATTATTTGGGAAATTGTGTGGTAGAGGTATCGCTTAGTATTAGTGATTACTACTTTTAAAACCTACATTGGCCCCATCTGGAGGAAAGTACACCACTTACTACTCTCAGGTAGGAAAATAGCCTTTTAGAAAATCATAGCATATCGAATCAAATTAACCCTAAATAAATATCGTCGTGTGTTTTTAATGCATCGTCAATGTGTAGGTCAGAGGCCAATGGTCCGTCAGGGAAGCGAACGAACATAATAAAAAGCGAATAAACCTCGGCACATATATATATATATATATATATATATATATATGCCGTCAATATTGGTTGCATCTCTCTTTCATCGCAGGGCGATTCTGGCGGACCATTTATGATGAAAAGTTGTGGTGTTTGGTCAGTCTATGGCGTCGTGAGCTTCGGCGTAGAAGGCGAATGTGCGCAGCCGAAGAAACCAGGCGTTTACGTTAAGGTCGTCGACTACCTCGAGTGGATCCAACTCAAAACAAACGGTGCGTTTATTTACAGGACAATAATTTGCAGACCAACTAAGAATACTAACCATTAACCACTAACCGCCAAACAATTTCCAGTTCGTATATCTTTACACATGGCGGCATTTAAAAAAACATTGTTATATTCATTGATTAAATTTATTTTATTTTTAAAATCTAACTTAGTATATTCATAAATTAAAATTATGCATTACAAAAATAATGTACAAATGCGTACCAAATACTTATGAACCACAGCTATTTATGTTATTCACGTTTATATCGGAAGATACGATGAACGTAGACAGGACATGTGCTTATATCAACGATACAGTATGGTGGTTGAGAGGAGTTTCTAGTTTTGTCTTTATTAATTAAAATAATGTACGTACTTTAGGTAATAGTAACTATGTTGAAGATATACTGCCCGCCACAGTGTTTAGTATGCCCGTAACAACGGTCGCAATTTTAAAAAATACGATCCCAAAGCATGTTCAAACGATAAACAAAACATCCATTTTCAAAATAAGCGTCATTGGCAATACGGCCGAGATGGGCTGATTTAATCACAATACCCTTTGATATTCAACAAGTTCCCATTTTCCAACGTTCAACACAGCAGACTGCCTGTCACAAAACTGGCTGATAGTTCGGGGCGGACGCATAATTACAAATAAACGATATGGAAACAACGAATGGAGTATTACCGTTTTCGCGTCCTTTGTAGGTGAAGTCATAACGCTATAGAAGACTTTCTGAATTCGCCATGGCCGACGGTGGGTGTAGTAGAATTATAGTACAATAAAAATGTATGCGTGTTATTTAAGCATCTTACGTAATTGTTAATGCATCTTACCACATTACCACGTCGAATGTTACTACCTAAATCCACACACACACACACACACACACACACACACACACACACACACACACACACACACACACACACACACACACACACACACACACACACACACACACACACACACACACACACACACACACACACACACACACACACACACACACACACACACACACACACACACACACACACACACACACACACACACACACACACACACACACACACACCCACACGCGCACGCACGCATACAAACAGTGTTGTAAAAACAGTATGACCGTGTTACACCATACATATTTAGTCTGCGTATATTCCAGGTATGCCGCCTCTTGCTGACGAGGAGGACTCTCGGCCTCGGAAGTCGACATTGTAAATACTGCTTCCAACTTATTGCATTCCAAACATGAACTGACAACTTAAAGAAGAACACATAAGCCGCCTCAGTTACCGACGCCATGCTGTTGTAAATGATGGAAAACACCACGACAAGCGATACCTTTAATTTTCACATGTAGCCAATGTTATGTCGAAATATCAAAGAGAACTACTGACGGAACAGTAACTAAGAGAATACGTTCAAAAGACTCCACCGCTATGGTATTTCTCTTCATTGTGTACTTGGTAGATATGAGTGAAAGTTTCGATGTACGTCTGTTAGCTGATGTTGAGGTAATTTTGGTTCTTTGTTGACGGCCGCATCGCGGTGTATCGACGTTTGTGCAGCTTTCAAAGAGGTTGTGCTTCAGTTATCTAGAAGAAATAAACATTACCGTAAAACAAACATGTTTTGTGTATAGTCGTATCAGATGGTGAGACGATACCGGCGTCAATCACCTCTCCGACTCCTAATTACAAGGTAACGGCGTTGAGAAAATGTCTTCATCATTTGTGACGTCTCGTTCTTATGACGTCATAAACAAAATAACCGTTATGTTTGTCGCAATCATACTCTGACAAATTAATAATCACAGCAATTTAATATAACTGAGTAAATACGGTGTTAAAACATAACGGTTTAGCTGATCTAAAATTAAACCGGTCTAACATGCACAGTAGTTCACACCGTGATGCGTCATGTCTACAATATTGTTCCAACCTACCTTGCGTCGTCAATTGTGTAGTGGAACAGAAGAACAAACGGCAGAGAGAGAGGGGGCAGAGAGAGAGAGAGAAAACAGAGAGAGAGAAAATAGAGAGAGGTAGATAGATAGAGAGAGAGAGAGAGCGAGAAGAGCGAGAGCGAGAGCGAGAGCGAGAGAGAGAGAGAGAGAAGAGCGAGAGAGAGAAAGAGAGAGAGAGGGGGGGGGGTTGGCTCACATATCAACAATTGAGATGGATTGGCAATGTACAGCGTATGTCTGACTCGAGACTGCCCAAGCAAGTTTTCTACTGAGAGCTGAGTCATGGCAAACTATCAAAAGGCGGGCAGTGTAAACGCTATACAGACGTCCTTAAATCCACCTTGAAAAGATCTTATATTTACCCCAACACCTGGGAATCTGTGGCTGCATCACGTACTATATGGCAGTCGATTACTTTAAACGGTACCCAGTCGTTCGACGCTAACAGATTAACAACCTTAGCCAACAAAGCGTGAGCCATGGGAGATCTACATATTCCACCTCGCCACATTCTTGTTTAAAATGTTCACACTGTGGGAATATGTGCCGAACAAAGATTGCACTCATAATCCATCTGCGGACACACACGAAATTACACCAACAAACTATGAAAAGATCATCGAGGGATTGCCGATGATGATGATGAGTGTTCCGGTTCATTTACTTGGTATAACTTTGTATGAGCACAGCTACATACTGCGTGAATACAGCTTTTGTCTGGGACCTAGCGTTTACATTTGCGTAACTTCAAAGCGTTTGATGGGCTTAATAAAGTTATTGCATCGTTAAAGCGAAACAAAAGGCAATTGTTTGGGCGTATATACCTAAGAGTTAATAGAATATAACCATTTGCAACTACAATCAACAATACCACGTTAGTGGCTTACTCATTAAAATGGGAGATTCTGATAATCTAACAGTTCATGACGGCTGACATGCCCCCGAAGCTTATCAATGTGCACCTTGAGCTTTTTTGACCTTCATACTGTTGTGGCACATCGAATGATCGTTTCCCTCGACGTGTGTATGTGGGTATTCGAGATCATTACATTGATCTGTCGCATTCCCTTCAATTAAGAAGCTGAGTTACACTTGTAACAACTGTTATAACGTCATACCTTGCACCACGCTGACGTCACATTTTCGCTAGTTACACACCGACATAATCAGCTGAGAAAATATAATTAAAACGCAATCTGACGGTTATCCGAAATGTAAGGGTTACTGAGCGACGCAAACTACAGTACTGCTCTCAATTCGACGACTAGCGAAGTAGGAAGAGTATGAATTGGTGACGTCACGCTTTCTATCACAATGGCGCCGCCCGTTTAATTTACATTATGCGGCTCCAATAAAGTTATTCTAGTACATTTATGGCGTCATATTCTTGATTGTAATTGCGAATGGTTAGTCTTTATTAACTAGTGTAGACGCGTAGGCCCCAATAATGCATGTTGTTTCCATTTACAAAACTGTATCAACTTATACATGTATGCAGGTACGATTCAAACGCTTTACAATGTCTTGCCCAATTCATGCATGGTCGGAAATCTGAGATTTGAATAAAATAACAGTATAAAGTAGACGTCCAAATACTCTAAATCGTAATGTTCGGACGGACAGTTTTCGAGCCCGACAGAGGTACTACACTGCGCTTACCGGCAATAGTCTTGTTGATCCAATCCATGTAATGCATCACCTTGACATATACTCCGGGATCATTTCGCGCCCCACAGTACTTGATTCCCAAGCCTTTATTCCAGCTCGTGATGCCATGCAGCACCCACTTACGACCTTCTTTGCACATTAGTGGCCCTCCCGAGTCGCCCTGAACGAAACAAACAATATACAAACAACATCATAGACCTGTATCATATAGCGACTGCACGGGCTCCACACAAAGGAACATCTGATGAAAAAGCAAACCTTAGAAATGCCGCTTAGGTCTCCGTCCCTCACTCACGCATTCATCCACTCACTGACTCACTGGCTGACTGACTGACTGACTGACTCACTCACTCACTCACTCACTCACTCACTCACTCACTCACTCACTCGCTCACTCAATCACTCTCTCTCATTCACTCACACACCCACCCACCCTCTCACTCACTCACTTAATCACTCCCTCCCTCACTCACTCACTAACCTACAGTTGGCAGATTGGTGGTCATAATAGATGGAACAGCCGAGACTGGAAGAGGATGGCAGATGGATGATCACAATACATGGAAACGTCTCATCGAAATAACGAAATTGATTCACTGAAGTGACGTCCACCTCGTGATGAACATGGATAGGATTAAGAAAAGTGGATTCCACTGCACGTTTGTTCACAGCAGTTGAAGAAGAAAGAACAACGTGC
This sequence comes from Escarpia spicata, assembly GCA_963995525.1. NCBI lineage: Eukaryota > Metazoa > Annelida > Polychaeta > Sabellida > Siboglinidae > Escarpia > Escarpia spicata. The sequence continues at coordinate 6,788,623 of OZ023217.1, forward strand.
TGTGAATACTTACAGGGCATGAATCCTTGCCCCCCGCTAGGTACCCCGCACAGACCATCCCGTCGGTGATGTTGTTGCCATGAATATGCTGCTGTTTGCACACGGCTTCGTCTATTATCGGCAACTCGACTTGTTGAAGCAGGTTCTCCTTTTCTGTCGGGCATAATACATATGTAGTGGGACGGCATTGTTCAAAATACCATAACAAGTATTGTGCATTTGGGGATTAAACCATGAAACTTGGGGAACATGTATATATTAATATGTATGGATCATTTTCAGATATTGCACCATCTGAAATTATACCAGCGCAGGCCCCATCTTGAAATTCAAAATGGTTGACATATAATGACATTTATTGTCATAAATATATTATTGTTATCAGTTATGCGATGAACATTACATAAAGAGTAAACAAACAGTGTGAAAAACATGCTATTAATTTGGAACAATACGCCAGTTGGTTAAATATGTGTACTTTTTAATATTTGGTAGTGACATAATAGTATAACCATGTTAAAAAAGATCCGGCTCGTCGACAAGTCAGCACCATCAACTACTCAACTACGCTGTTACAAACTGGAAGTTCACTATTGCATAACCTTCTAGAGTTCATACTACTAGTATTAAACTATTACATAAACTTCCAGAGTTCATACTACCAGGCAGTTTATTTGTCCTACACAATGCTTTTCATATGGGTCGTTATTTCAGAAACACTGACCTACTAGTACAGCACGACATCTGCTAAATCAATCTTTCCTGCATGTAGTTGTCGCTTGAACAGCTTTGTTTTATGTTTTTGACAACAATTATAATTCTCCGTGAGCAGAACTTCAACAAAATATACGATGGAATATCAAACGCTGGACACGTTCAGCATCCATTTTGATAACTTAATGGGCCTTTTGCTAGACAACGGGTCACGTGATAGATGGGTCAATTATGAGTTTCCGTTTTCTCAAGGTAGCGCACTCTACCACAACTTCAGTGGTAAGAATGAATCCATATTGACGAGATAACTAAAATTTAGATGTAATGATACTTAGTATAGTGAACAAGATTAACCTAGTGGTTATGCTGAAGAGACGATATAGTGACCTTAGTGATAGCGATCGATGACAAAAGTGTCAGTCATTGTCTACCTACCAGGACCCTTTCCCCAGCCGGTGGTGACACACATCGTGTTTGCAGCCACGTGTTTGGTCGGGAGGCAAACCGGCGACACTTCCGGCTTGTACCGGATGTCTTCGGCAACTTTCAGCAATGCGATATCGTTGACTAAAGTAACGTCGTTGTAATTCGGATGGATAATATCGCGGATAATTTCGAGTTTCTGCCACTTCGGGTCTGCTGTATCGTCGTAGTCGAACATTCCGACGACGATGACCATAAACGATACACCAAAACCACCCGTCCTGCAACATACACCTCGTTATGTTAGATGTAGTGTTGATGGTGGATGTTTCCACAATTGTTGTTTAAATAACTGATAAATTTAATGTACTAAACTTTGCCTATTTCAATCTACACATGACTTGCGTTGTTGTGGTGTATTAATGCTGAATTTATATGCTCTGGTTCATTGTGCTTACGGGCAGTGTTCAGAATGAGCACGCAGTACATTGTGCGTACTGTGTATTTACGGTGAAACGTTGTACTTACATACACAGGGCCGCTGTACTTACACACACTGGGCCGTTGTACTTACATACAATGGGCCGCTGTACTTACACACACTGGGCCATTGTAGTTAGATGCACTGGGCCGCTGTAATTACACACACTGGGCCGCTATACTTACATACACTGGGCCGGTGTACTTACATACACTAGGCCTGTGTACTTTTACACACTGGGCTGCTGTACTTATACACACTGGGCCGTTGTACTTACATACATTGGGCCGCTGTACTTACGCACACTGGGCCGCTATACTTATATATACTGAGCCGCTGTATTTACATTAACAGGGCCGCTATACTTACATACAATGGGCCGCTGTACTTACACACACTGGGCCGCTATATTTACATACACTGGGCCGGTGTACTTACATACACTGGGCCGTTATACTTACATACACTGGGCCGCTGTACTTACACACACTGGGCCGCTGTACTTACACACACTGGGCCGTTGTACTTACATACACTGGGCCGCTGTACTTACATACACTGGGCCGTTATACTTACACATACTGGGCCGCTGTACTTACACACACGGGGCCGCTGTACTTACGCACACTGGGCCGTTGTACTTACATACACTGGGCCGCTGTACTTACACACACTGGGCCGTTGTACTTACACGCACTGGGGCCACTGTACTTTCATATATTGGACCCTGTACTTACACGCACTGGGCCACTGTACTTACATACACTAGACTTCTGTATTTACATACACTGGGCCATTATACTTACACACGCTGGATCGCTGTACTTAAACACTAGACTTCTGTATTTACATACACTGGGCCGTTATACTTACACACGCTGGATCGCTGTACTTATATACACTAGACTTCTGTATTTACATATACTGGGCCGTTATATTTACACACGCTGAATCGCTGTATTTATACACACTAGACTTCTGTATTTACATACACTGGGCCGCTGTACTTACATACACTGGGCCGCTGTACTTACAAACACTGGATCGCTGTACTTACATACACTGGGCCGCTGTACTTACACACACTGGATCGCTGTACTTACACACACTGGATCGCTGTACTTACACACACTATACTTCTGTACTTACACACACTGGGCCGCTGTACGTACATCCACTAGGCTTGTGAATTTACATACAATGGGCCGCTGTACTTACATGCACTAGACTTCTGTATTTACGTACACTGGGCCGATGTACTTGCATACCCTGGACCGCTGTATTTACATACACAGGGCCTCCGTACGTACACACAGTGGGCCGCTGAGCTTGCATACAATGGGCCGCTGTACTTATACACATGGGTCGCTGTACTTATACACATCGGGCCGCTGTACCTACATACACTAGACTTCTGTACTTACATACACTGGGCCGCTATACTTACAGACAGTGGGCAGCCGTAATTACCCAGCGTCGGTCGATTACGGTGACACCGCAGATATGCATATCAAAAAAATTAAAATAGAGACTGGCCATCCAGGGCCACGAATAGGGCACAGCTTCGACACCTCCGATGATGTGGGTAATTGGCGGCGTCGAGTTGCCGGGTAGAGGGGGCAGTAAGCTGTCCGGGGGCAGGGGCAGGTTGCTGCCGTCGCCGCCTTCGCCGCTCATTCCCTGGACAAACGGCTCGATGCGGGGCATACCACACGGACCTGGAGTCAGGAACGACACCCGGAAATTATATTTCAAATTTGTATGGCATAGTGATTGTGATATTGATATCAGTATAGTTATCATCATCATTGTGTCGTCGTTGTTTTCGTCGCCGTCGTTGTCGTCGTCGTCGTCGTTGTCGTCGTCCTAGTCATCATAATCGTCGTCGTCGTCATCACTATCATCATGGTCCCCGCTGTTTCATCATTATCGGTGATGGAATGCTGAGTACGTCGTCGTCGTCATCGTCGTCATCGTCGCGTGATCATCGTCATAATAGTCATTCTAGTGATCATTATCATTATAGTCATCATCATCGTCATTGTCGTCGTCAACGTCATCAGTCATCACTACCATAATCTTAATTCTGGAATTTCAAAGAACACTTTATAATATGAACCCGTGTAATGTTTATTTTTCACCGATAGATGCCGTAACTGCACATTTATTAAAAACAATAGTATCAGACACATATGAGACGAAGCACACCGCGAAACAGTGATTTCAAAATGACATATTTTACCAAATGAATTTAGTAGTAGTTTCTCGTCGCCCGAGGAAGACATTGTGCTGTGCAATCATCTGTGGGTCAGCATGTGGCTCCGGCAACCAAAGTCCGAGGCACACAGGCGGTTGCAGATAGGGCATGGAACGTCCGTATACTGGGAATGGGATGATGTTGCACTCCCTTTGTGACACTTCTCACGTGCTGCTGCGAGGCATTGTCGACAGTTATCCTCTACGCTTGTTGTTGCCCTCGTGGACAGTTCGCGCCAGCTGAAGCTGTCAATAGCCGATTTCTTCAGTTATCGAGGTTGACGATTTGTCTATTTTAGGTTCGCCATGAGTTTGTTCTTGTATCGCTTCTTAGGATGTCCTTGTCTACGGCTTCCGTATCCTAGCTCCTCGTAGAATAGTTGCCTTGACATTCTGGCTTCATACATGCGTCCATCGAAGATGGGCTCGTAGGATCTTGGCTTCGATCCTCGCAGTGTTGGCTCTGTGAAGGACTTAGTGAACCAGTCCTGCCACGTATCCGCATTACGAAGCTAAGAGAGCGTATATGGAACTGATCTAGCTGCTTGATGTACCTGCAATACAATGTCCATGTTTCACAGCCATAGAATAGAGAGGTGATGACAACAGATTCATAAACCTTTATTTTGGTGGCGAGTCGGATGTTTCTATGTTTCAGAACTTTCACGCAGAGCCTCCCGAGTGCTTGACTGGATTTCTGGATCATCACTGTTATTTCTATATGAAGGGATCCATTCGCTGAAATGGTACTGCCCAGATACTTAAAGCTGTCGACGTTCTTCAGCTTTGTGTTGTCAAAGGTGATGCATGGCTGTGGAGGAGCACAATCTGGATCTGGCTGGAAAATGACATCTGTCTTGCTGAGGCTGATTGCAAGGCCGAACATCTTGAATGCTTCAGAGAACGTGTTGTCATATGTATGAAGGTGGTTCTTTTGATGGGCTATAAAAATAAGTCTCTCCGTTGTCTTGGTTTGTGTAGCAAGGCGTCGGGGGTCAAACAGTGAACCAACCAGGCAATATCTGATATCTAGGTATCTCACAGCATACAGCAATACTTTGGTGAAGAACAGGTTGAAAAGAACCGGAACGATCACACAGCCTTGCTTCACACCATTGGAGATGTTGAATATCTCAGACGTCTCATCGTCCGAAAGTACCACTCCTGACTTGTCGTTGTGGAATAGCTGAATGAGGGAGATGAACTTCTGTATGCAACCGAACTTCCCGAGAATGATCCACACTGTCAAATGCTTTTGCCAGATCTACGAAGACAGAGTATAGACTGATTTTCTGCTCGAGGCACTTCTCTTGCACCTTACGGCGAAGATCATGTCGGTAGTGCTGCGATCAGGTAGGAAGCCACACTGTGACTCTGGGAGATTCTCGTCGGATACCGTTGAAATCATTATGTTTAGTCGGTGACGGATAGCAGTGATATGCCTCTGCAGGTCCCACAGTCTGTTCTAGTGTCTTTGTTCTTATCCAGAGCGACCATCATGGCGACTCTGAGTTCAGACGGCATTTCTTTTTCTTCCCAAATACTGGTAAGGGCATTGAGGAATGCATTAAGTGATTCTTAGCTGAGCGCATTGTACAGTTCTACGGGTATTCCACACATGCCAGAACCTTTGTCACAATTCTTTTTTTTTAAACTGACCAATCCCAATGAAATACGGTGTATTCGTCATGATGCTGAACAGAAATGCTTGAATAAAGCGACTATAATTGTATTAAATGCTCTGATTGAAATGGATGTCTTCAGATGAAGAGCTAAGTAGCATTAAAGCAGGGTGCTGGCATGCAGCACAACCGCACGTGTGCTTCCAAATACAGTGCGCCATCGTTATTCCGGACCCCGATAATCCGGATTCCGATAATCCTGAAACCTCAGCACCCATACATATATTCACGGGAACGAAATGACTAAACGCTAACACGGGGCCTACCCAGTTATGTGGATGATTCGTTTATTCGGAAAACTCGTTCACCCTGGCACTTATACTTGGAAACAAACTGTCCGCATTAGCGAGATTCGTCTGTAGACCTACGTACTTACGTTGTTCGGGGTCAACAAGGGTGTAGCTGAGGAGGAATCCGCGTCCCCTCTTCTTCCCAGGGAATGTACGGAAAGTCACATAGGCGCCGTCGGAGTCCGAGTAGAAGGCAGCGTTGTCGTCGGCTACATCGTTGGTTCTTTTCGGCCCACACACGGTCGCCAGGTGGAAGCCTGCGTAGCCTGACTCGTAGTTGAACAGCTCCAAGGCGTCCGCACACGGGATGTCGGCGAATTGCACGACCATGCGCACCACCTAGCGTATAACATTGAAAACAAAGCATGCGTATATGATATTAAAGCAAAATGTATTTTATGGGATTACGTGGTCACTTTGCTGTTAGATTATTTTGCGTGTGCATGTATGCATGTGTGTGCGTGCGTGTGTGATTGTGCGTGAATGAGTGCATGTGTTTGTGTGCATATGTGCACGCGTGCGCATATGCCTGAACAGCTAATCAAAGGATCCGTCCACGAACGGACGTAGTTGGCACGCAACTTTAGTTATTCTGTAATTAATTCCATTATTTATTTTCTGTTTTTGGAAACCACGATGTGCACTTTGACCAATGGAGCAAGAAAAGGGAGAGCGTCAGAGAGGGAGGGAGAAAGGAAGAGTGAGTGAGTGAGTGTGTGAGTGTGACAGTGAGTGAGTGAGTGAGTATGTGTGTGTGTGTGTGTGTGTGTGTGTGAGTGCGTGTGTGCGCGTGTGTGCGCGTATGTGCGTGTGTGCGTGTGTGCGTGTGTGCGTGTGTGCGTGTGTGCGTGTGTGCGTGTGTGCGTGTGTGCGTGTGTGCGTGTGTGCGTGCGTGTGTGTGTGTATGTAGGTGGGTGGGTGCTTTTATACGTGCGTGCGTGCTTATTAGTTTCAGCATGTCTTGATGCGCGTGCACGAGTGCGTGTATGTGTGTGTTTCTGCCTTGTAAATACGTGTGTGTGGAGCGTGGGCGTGTATTGTGCGTGTACGTGTGCGCGCATGTTCGTATGTACAGCAATGACGCACGCCAAGGGTGATAGATGAACAAATAAATCACGAAAGAAAGTTGTGAGAAAGCGGACACCAAATGTGTAGACGCAGGTTTTATGGATACGCATAAAATGGCGATGTTAGAAAAAATGTAGGTGGACGTTTATACGATTTGTCAATGCGGTACCCCCATCATTTTAGGAGACTCAGATTACAATGTTATAGTCTAAGCAACCGTCTTTCCAAAGCATATTTCTGACATAAATATGTGTGCTCACGCAAGTACGTATTGCATTTGATAAGTTTATCTTCTGCAATATGTAGGTCACGATTACTTGCTAGTAGTCTGAGGGTGTAATGTTATTAGAAAACTAATGTTTTTGGATTCGACGCACCACTTGCTGTCCTGGTGAGAACAGTGTTATCACGTTTGCAAATTCTGCACTTGATAAATTCGAATCCTCTTAATATTGCTATCATTTGAGCAATCATCCTATCTGATTACACGCACAGCAGCTGCGTTTAGGTGTCTATTTCATAGTTGAAATATAACCATAATATGAACAGACGTTTGGTGATACTGTGGATTTGAATTTCGGAATTTCGGAAACTAATATACATATTGTTGTTATCTTCCAAACCTTTACACGTCTGCACAAATGGTGCACGTTTGAAATCTATCTCAGTGAAGTAGGTTGACCAATGATGGCCGTGTTTCATATGGTTGTCAACTCTTGCCGTTTATTATCTGACTGTGCTTGGAAGCGCTCGTATTATCTCACCATGTGTGGATGCCCCATTATTATCTCACATTGTACTGGGGACGGTCTTATTATGTAAACTTGTCTGGAAGTAGTATTATTATCCCACCGTGTCTGGAGGCATTCCTATGACAACACCTTGCCTTATTATGTCAACTTTTCTGGAGCTTCTTATTGCCTCACCTTGTTACCTTGTTTGGTGGAGCTCTTATTGTCTCACCTTGTTTGGTGGAGCTCTTATTGTCTCACCTTGTTTGGTGGAGCTCTTATTGTCTCACCTTGTTTGGTGGAGCTCTTATTGTCTCACCTTGTTTGGTGGAGCTCTTATTGTCTCACCTTGTTTGGTGGAGCTCTTATTGTCTCACCTTGTTTGGTGGAGCTCTTATTGTCTCACCTTGTTTGGTGGAGCTCTTATTGTCTCACCTTGTTTGGTGGAGCTCTTTGTCTCACCTTGTTTGGTGGAGCTCTTATAATCCACACACAGTTGGCGTTGCTGGGATAAGTTGCTCCTCTGTTGTAGCCGGGGGAGGAGATCATTCCTGAAGTGGCTCCAAGAACGAACTGAGATTTGCACGCTAAACAGACCATGCATGGTGTTGTTATTACGTTTGCCATTGCTTTGTTTCTCTATAAACACCCGGTGCTAACAAATCTGTTCTGTGTGTGATTCATAGCATCAGGGAACATATTTAATTATACATATTGTTTCCATTATGTTCTTTGGCGTATTATGTTTTAAAGGCATACTTTAGAAACATGTATTCACTCTGGCGTACTTTGTTAATACAACGATAACAAGCGTAGTGTGGGTTGACGTAATTATGATGTAATATTGTTGACGGGTCAGTCTCACTATATCAGTCTTTCTAACACGATGCCACGCTGCAATTAATGTGCGACGACTATTCGTATACAAATACGCACCGCTGTCTATAGCCAGGCACTCATTCATACAGCTGCGTGAACAGGAGCAACGTAGAGTTAACGAATTTGACTAGGTTCGACACCGCAACACAGGATTCGTACTCGGGCTCTCGATCGAGAGTCCGAAGCTCTAGCCACTGCACCACTGTACCACTGCGCTCCAATTTGGAATAAACTTTGGTTAGACACCGTGCGTCTTTCTTGTTTTTCACGTCTTTCTTGTGGAGGGCGTCGTTTTAATATCCGTTGGGTACAGTAAATCAACCAAGTAGGTCAAGCATGACGGTAGCTGTGACCGAGTACTGACTCAATTTATGCCAAGGTAATTCATGCTAACAGACTGCAAATGTCGGACGATATAACATTGCTTGTGTACGTTTTATACTTCAGTCCCGATATATTCACCAAGCACGCGGTGCTTGCTGAATACATCCCACATTCAGCACGTGTGAATTTCAACAGAACGTAAATTCACCATAACGACATGCGTGTGTAAGTAATTTTAATACAACATGCACTGAAACCAAACCTTGTTTTGCCGCATCTTCCAACGACGGCCTATTTCGCGGTAGCTGAAATGAAAGAATATGTACAAGATTTGTAGTCAACATAATATTGGGAATGGTGAATGCTTTTGTCTGCTGGCGTGAAAAGGTTGACTCAAGGATACAAAATGGCGCGTCATGCGGGCCACTATAGATTGGTTTATGTTTGGGCAACGGAACCCACTAAACTTACACCGATGAATGCTATTTAGACACTTTAATTGCAGAAGCACCTTCCAATACATGTATCCAATTCACTATCGCAAATTAGCTCTTTATTTAACTGTTCTTGCGATACAACACAATAATTTGCACTATTTTACTCAGTGATAGATTGTGTGTGTGTGTGTGTGTGTGTGTGTGTGTGTGTGTGTGTGTGTGTGTGTGTGTGTGTGTGTGTGTGTGTGTGTGTGTGTGTGTGTGTGTGTGTGTGTGTGTGTGTGTGTGTGTGTGTGTGTGTGTTTGTGTATGTGTGTGCACGAGCGCGTGCATGTGTGTGTGGTTGCGTGTGCGTTTGCGCGTGGGTGTATGTGTGTGCGTGTATTTATGTGTGTGTATGCATACGTGTTCGTGCGTGTGTGCGTTTGTGCATGCGCATTTGTGCGTGCCTGTGTGCGCGTGTCCGTGCGCGCCGGCATGCATGCGATACCCCCCGTCGGTGTAACAGGCGCACGTGTCCATTACTCCGATGCGAAGCATCGTGCCCTTTACGAAACACCACCGCGAACACATATAAACTTGTGTAATTTGTCGTCAGTACATGTCACGTTAGTTACCTTTGCTACATGAATAAACTTCGGCGAGTGACGACAATGTGGATGCTACGAACGGTTTAACCTCTTGCAGCAACTGGGGCACGGTTGAATTATAGCACATAAAAAGTCTAGTCGGTGTAGAAACAAAGACGTCTGCATTCGTTAAATATAGTTTCACATATGTCATATATCAGACGACGGCGGAATTTACATTGCAGACACATCTATCATCATTAATCTAAGCACAATAGCGTTTTGTAAAATAGGTTTCGTGCAGGAGAAGTGTGTTACTAAATCCGATCAATAAGACGCAGTACATAACATTCTCTTACCGATGGCTTTTGAATTCCGGCATCCACTAGTGTATTTGTGAGATTACCAGCTGCGCTGAAACAAGAATACGATTATCGTCGTCATGTTACCGAGTTAAACATTCCCACACCGAAACGGTTATAACTGAAAGGTCACAGACAGAATTTACTCCATGCATGAACATGATAAATATCCCCTACCAAGAAGAACCCCAGAAATAAATCAACGATGCCCTATATAGTCCTAGACAAACACGGTTTCGAATCAGTATCGATTCAGGTCGAAATTGGACTATCTACGAGCAAAGTGGATCCTCGTTCGAAATGGTTAGTCAGTCATTATTTGAGCACTGCTGTTCAGGTTTAGTCACAATAAGCTATTGCCCCATTTCAAATCAGTGCACTTTTAAAGGTAAAATATAGGTAACGAAAAAGATGGGATGGGTTGGCCACACTCTCCGGAAACCAGCGTGAAGCATCACCAGAGAAGCGCTAACGTGGAATTCCCAAGGCAAGAGAATAAATGAAAAGAACACTTGGCGAAGGGACCTCCAGGCGGACACTAAGCAGATGGGTTACACCTGGAAACAGCTGGAGAGAAGTGCCAAGGACAGAGGATTCTGGAGAGCTGTTGTCGACGGTCTATGTCCCAGGAGGGACGATGGGGATAAGTAGGTAAGTAACAGGCAACGTAATTGCGCATTTCCGATAAGGTTTATCAAGATTGCCAGTCAAAGAAAAACTCCATAAGTATGACAAATAGACAAGGAAACTATTGTCATATACCGAGGGTCCAGCTGTGTTTCACCTATATGTATATATCCTTTATGAGATATCGAACATTGTAAATGCATGTACTTGTTGCTAGAATTTACAGTTCGGTAGAAAATTACGTTCTATTCATTTATTGTCCTCAGCTAGATTTTGGATTTGAGGTATACTGAAAATTAATAATAATAATTCGTAGTACCATATTGTTATAAATGGACAGTAAGAAACTTTGCAGTTACTACACTATCAAATTGTTAGCATATCATTCAAACAATTTCTTTTTGACATATCAAATACGTGATTTTGCCTTGTCATCAGGATGTCACGCCAACTTCATTAGTACGTACATGTGACTTATGACGTTATCGTACGCGGGAGATAGTTCGTAATTCCCCTCTTCTCGATTAATGTGTTGGTATTTCTAAACATATGGCTTTTTTGCGTCGTGTTCTTCTATTGGAAATACCAGTTGCCATACTCCCTGCGGACAAAGGGAAGGCTGCTTTCGTTATGGAAACGGAACAATATCAGGATAACATTAAGGAAATGCTAAGTTATCAATCAACGTATGAAAAGCTAAAGAAGGATCCGATCAGGAAGTACAAGGCAGAACTGATCAGAAAGGTACATTACTTGGAGAAGGAAGGGACGATCACCAAAGATAAACACTGGTACCTGAACCTGATGCTTGAAAACGTACCACGAATGTATTGATCGCCAGAAAACCATAAACAGGGTGTGCTACTCAGACAGGTTGTAGATTGTGCACAGACCATAGCATACAAAGTGACCAGAGACTTGGCCAACATACTCCGACCGCTAGAGCGAAATACAGAACATCACACTGACAATTCACAAGAATTGGTGACAGAAATTACAAAGCTAAAAGTGGAAGATGGCGAATCATGGCACTGTCCACATGTCAAAGAAGCATATGAAATAATTAAAGAGACTTAAGAAAGACAATACATTCAAGGAGAGAACCAAACAAACAGTAAACGGCACCATGGAGTTGTTGAAATTTGTCTTCGGGTCTATGTACTTTAGGTTTGGAGAAATTTACCAACAGAAGTTCGGTGTGGCCATGGGCAGTCCTGTATTGTGGTGACCGTGGACCAAGAGGTCTGGCAGCAGATAATCATCGCCACAGCACCAGATTATTGCCAACAAAGAAACCGGAAGCGATATAGGGATGATGTAATCTTCTCAGTACATACAGGAAAAGCAGATAAATTACAACAAAACGTCGTCATCTTACCATAGGTATACCACCGTCTTTACAAGAGAAGAAGAAGAGCACTTTCTGGATATTAACTTCACCAGAAAGGAAGCCCACGATGTATAGCAAGAAGACACACGGTGTGTGATCAATACCAGTACTTTGCGTCACACCACCCCAAACACCAGCAGTTGGGAATAGTCAGAACCCTGATGAACAGGTGTGAAACGGTAACTTCGGAAAAGGAGGACAAGAAGGAAGAGGAGAAACACTTAAGAGGAGCCATGAAAGTATGTGGTTATCCGTCCTGGGCTTTGAAAAAGGTGATGGATAGCAACAAGAAGAAAACAGACGGACACAACGAAAAAGGACAAGACTACAGAAGCCACGTAGTCGTCCCATATGCGGAGGGGTATCAGTCAGTTGGTGCACCCAAAGGACAAAGAAGGACCAGAAGAACAAGGCGAACTGGTGTATCAAATACCGTGCAAGAGCTGCGGTGCAGTATATATTGGGGAGATGGGAAGATTGTTCACAATGGGACTTGGGGAACGTAGAACGGATGTTGACAACACAAACAAGAGAAATACACGAGGAGCGAAACAAAACGTTCTGTCGACCATCCATAAATCGTCCCTCGCGGACCACATAACAACAGGAACCACATTGTAGACTAAGGAGCGAAAATAGTAGACAAAGAAGCCAACACAAGAACGCAACACATAAAAGAAGCCAAGCCACCTATCAGTCGAGACGAGAGGAATATCGAACTTTCTCACAGGTACGATGACGTCATACGTCACATGTACTGAGGAAGTTGGCGTAACATGCTGACAAAAAGACTATACAAAATAAAAGCACGTATTGTATATGTTAAAAAGAAATTGTTTACATAAAAACGAACCATCATGGAGAATGTTCAGCAATCTAGTTAGCATATTGTTAAAAAAAGACATGGTGTGAACGTAGTATCCCGGAGTCTGACAATTATTACAATACTATACATTGCCCATTCTGTATCATATTGCAGCTTATAAATATTAGCAAAAATCAAATCCTCCGGATAACGTTATGTTCACACAACATACACAGAAAGTACACACGCACACTCATATTCACACGCAAACCAGCGCACGCACACGGCGTAATTAGGGCCGAAGCCAAAACAAAGTTAAGATCTGCTGTTCTAGCCATTAAGATTCAGTTTCGCTTACCCGTAGGCGAATTGATAGCTCAGTAGACACAGAACGAATAGGCCCGTTGACCCAACGGAATTCATGATCTGTAGTCGATTTTGCTGCGGGTTGCATACGCTGAAGTAGTCTGTTTTGCTAAAGCGACAATACAGTGAATGTACTCGCCGACAGTTGCTGTACAAGCTTTCTCCTTGCTACTATGTCAACTGGAAGGTGATGGTCTACGGCAGCGATGCACGTTGACTAACTCTGCATGTTATCATGTGTCTGGTCACGTGCACATCAATTTACTAGCAAGTGTTCCGTACGGTTTAGTAAATAAATGGCTACCCTCCCACCAGTGAGGTCGCCGAGTTAATAAAACGGCTTTCTGCAAACACCAAAGCGGCGATGTTACGTGACGAATTACTCGCGTATTCTATTTATTGCCAGTGTCTACGGTTTGTCGACAATAAACTTGCGAAACCGTGAAAATGTTAAAGGTGACACTCGTTAATTCTAGAAGTTTATGGTACAATTTTCTTGTCACCTATTGTCGTTGTCGTCGTCGTCGTGGCCGTAATCATCGGTGTTGTTGTCTTCGTTGTCGTCGACGTCGACGTCTTCTTCTGCTTTGTCGTCTTCATCGGAGTCGTTTTTTGAGGCGCTAACATTGTCATATGGAAAATGTTCCTTCTTTTTTACACAGATGTATAAGCTGGACATTGTCTGTTGAAGGCGTGTGTGGTCGTGACCCTGAAACGTCCACGGTCATAGGCGGCTTGTAACAGTTCTGTTTTACACCTCTCTTGCCATGCTGCTAGACCATCGACATTTAATTCAAACGTGCAAATGAGAACCACTGTTGGCATTAGGCGTAGTTCAGCACCCCAGTATATTGTTATAGTTTTTGCTTAGGTGTGTTAAGTATAGTTTTGTTTAATGCAGGTTTAGTAACATTTTAGACTTTTTATTTTATTACTCACATCTTAATAGCAATATTAATCAATATATAAACGATAGCATGTACAACACATTGTCAACACCCTTGAATATTATTATTTGAAAGTGTAATTATTATTATTAGTAGTAGTAGTAGTAATATTAGTATTAGTAGTAGCCGTAGTAGTAGTAGTAGTAATAGTAGTAATAGTAGTAGTAATAATAATAAATAATAATGTACTTTATTTATACACTCATATCCATAGTAGGACTCTGTTCAAGGGTGTTGACAACTAATAGCTACTAAAATGTAGATAATATAATAAAACGCATAACAAGACTGGTAGAACTGCATTAAATAAAATAAAAATGTACTAAACATGCCTAAGCTAAAAGTATCAAGACATGCATAAAAATAATAATAATACATAAATAAATAGACAATGCAATATTAATGAATAAATTATTTAAAATAATAGGCTAGTTCTGCTAAGTAAACGTATAAAAAGGCAGAACTGCATTAACATATATAACGTACTAATCAAACCTAAGCTAAAAATATCAAGACCTACATAACAGATAAAAATAATAATAAATAAATAAGTAGAGAGTAAAATATTAATGAGGAAATCATTAAAATGATAGGCTGGTATAATAGTACAAAATAATAGTAGTAATTAATCAATACTACGATGTGGAGAGTGAATGGTATAGAGACCTAGACATTAAAAGCAAGCTTGAAATAATGAGTCTTAAGACGCGCTTTAAATGTGTCCGTGCACTCGGTCAGACGCAGATCCTCAGGTAGCGCGTTCCACAGAGATGGCCCCGCGCGAGAGAATGAACGGTGGCCACATCGTTTGAGGTTGTGGCGCAGGTCGCAGGACGCGACGCAAGGTATGTCGGCGTCCGATCATGGAGGACGCGAAACACAATGACGAGTAACTTGTACTCAATGCGGTACTTCACGAGCAACCAGTAGAGCTGTTGCAATGCGGCCGTCATGCTTCGCCGGTCAGCCAATGTCTTATGTCACGCACCCATTTGAGTGCGTGACATAAGACTACTACTCCTACTAGTAGTAGTAGTAGTAGTAGTAGTAGTAGTAGTAGTAGTAGTAGTAGTAGTAGTAGTAGTAGTAGTAGTAGTAGTGGTGGTGGTGTTGGTGGTGGTGGTGGTGGTGGTGGTGTTGGTGTTGTTGTTGTTGGTGGTGGTGGTGGTGTTGGTGTTGTTGTTGGTGGTGGTGGTGGTGGTGTTGGTGTTGTTGTTGGTGGTGGTGGTGGTGGTGTTAGTGTTGTTGTTGGTGGTGGTGGTGGTGGTGTTGGTGTTGTTGGTGTTGTTGGTGGTGGTGGTGTTGGTGTTGGTGTTGTTGGTGGTGGTGGTGGTGGTGGTAGTGGTAGTGGTAGTAGCAGTAGCAGTAGCAGTAGCAGTAGTACTAGTAGAAAAGAGGGCCCAGCATATATCAAATCTACCCGCTGTTTGCAACATAAGATTAAAAATTGACCTACAATAACTGTTGTACGAGGGTTATCCGTGACATGCCATAACCAGGTTGCAGTAAAGAAGAATAAATGTACGCCAAATAATTGATTATTAGTACCTTTTTGTCTAATATAGGGCGATAGTGCTGTAGCCACTAATGTTACAGGTTTCATCACAAACAACGTCATCACTGTACATTTATAATAATAATAATCAGGTAACTTCTTTTGCGGTTAAATCCTGGCAAACCAAGCTCAGAGGCGCATCAATACAAAAGGATTAGTCAATATCAAAATCGATAAGCCATATTAAAGTCGTCAACAGACGGATCGGTACACCGGAAAGCTAAGGTGGATAGGCAAAATTATAAAGGTAAGTTTTTAAATGACGGCGAAATTGTATAATATTTTCAACTGATCTAACACTAAGAGGGAGCAAATTCCAGAGAGCAGTTCCATGGCTATTGTGAAATAACTTTAGCAATATGCAGATACAATCCGCTTATGTCAGCTACAACTTGTCCAATTCTATCTGACATCTACCCATCTAGCAGATGGGACCATAGCTGGATACGCAATACATGACTTAATTTACTTGTGTGCTAAAGCAAAACGTAGCAATCTTTTCCACACTTTCTACTTGTACGCATTTTTTGACGTAATTATAGACAATGGTGGATATTTGTGTACGAACAGTCTTCGCGCATTAATTGCAGCGTGGCTGAATGCTTCCCAGATAAGTCGAGATGGTGTTCAAATGAACAGGTCTGCCAGGGAGTAAAGTGTAAAGCACTCACCTTTACTTTTTTATAATGTATGTGAAGCGACCGCACCTGAGTAGATAACTTTAGCTTTCTATTTCCAGTCGCTTTACGCAGTATGCTGTGACAGGAAGCTCTTAAAATAAGGTAATTCACACGCGGCGTCTTCCGGGATGGTTAGAAGTAATATGTTTCCTATCTTCGGACTTGTAAACAACAATATTATCATAAACAACTCGCTGTAACTAGCGAGTTGTTGGTGGTATCGTTGCAAGTCCTAACGTTGTTTGACAGTCCCCATACTACCTTGAAGATGATGTCCGTGGCTGTGCTAGTAATGGGGTATGTCCAAGGACGAGCCCAGTTAGCAAGCTTATCGTGATGAACATGATCAGTTGCGTCCACTGTTTTCTGTCTGACATAGTAAAGGTATGCTCTTAAGTAGTGCAGTTTCCTGTGCTCAGGTCTGTTCAAAGCGCTTTACATTTGACTCGCTGGCAGACCTGTTCAATCGAACACCATCTCGACTTCTCTGGGAACCATCCAGCCACGCTGCAATTAATGCGTGAAGACTATTCGTACACATATATCCACCACTGGCTATCGCCAGGTATTCATTCATACAGCTCAGTGAACAGGAACAACGTAGAGTTAACGAACTTGACTAGGTTCGACACCGCAACACAGCATTCGTACCTGGGCTCTCGATCGAGAGTCCGAAGCTTTAGCCACTGCACCACTGCGCTCCACTTTGTGGCAGCCACACAAGTCCCACTGAGGGCTATGTCCCTCTCTATGATGTTTCCCAGGGTCATGTTAGGGCGACCTCTTATACGAGGGCCCTCGGAATTCCAAAGTAGAATTCGGTTGACCATTTCAATGTGGCGCCTCATATGCCCTCCAGACGTCAGTATATAGATATAGAGTAAATTTGCTTAATTTTTGCCATCTTCTCCTATCTTTTTACATGGGCGTAATTTTCGTGATTTTGACAGACCTAGTTTTGGGACACCTCATCTTTGGACGGAGACATTTGAGGTCACGTGACCTGAAAAGAACTAGCTTCAGGCCACGAGACCGAGCCGTTGGTTTGTTTGATGAAGGCAAGTTCTAAAAGAAAAGTCCTGTGTCAATCTGTAGTAATTATATTACTAGCAGGAGATGTAAGTCTGAATCCTGGGCCAGCTGTTAGACGAAATATTCGGGTGGCCACTACAAAGAAAATAGACATCGTTGCTGTAACTGAGACCTGGCTTAGACCACATGATACAGCTGCATGCATTGCTGACGTTTCCCCTTCTGGTTACACCTTTCACCATCGACCACGTTAATTTGGACGTGGTGGTGGTGTTGGCTTTCTACTATCAGAGCAGTTCAAAATTAAATTACATTCTAACCCTGAATGCTCCAGTTTTTAGTCCATCTGTGCTCAAATTTCTTTGAAAACTTTCAGGATCTGTTGAAAAATATAACTACCATTCATTCAGAATTTTACATTCTTGGTGATTTTAATCTTCATTTGGATATACCTTCTACAAATATAACTACGTTTGGTTGTATTCTTGCATCCTTTGATTTGAAACAACATGTTACCTTTTCGACACATACACATGGCTTGAACTCTTGATAACCCGTTCAACTTTTAATAATATCCAAACACCTACTATTTCAGAAGGATTATCAGACCACCATACTGTCATTGCTAATGTTAACGTTTCTGTAACCCCATTAGAGTCGAAACACAATGTGTCTTACAGAGCCATTCACAGGATTGACATTACAGCTTTAATGGCTGATACCCTTAAATCTGACCTTATCACAGATCCAAAAGAACATCTATCTAACTTATATAAAGAGTACTGTCAAGTACTCAATGCATTACTTAACAAAAATGCACATATAAAATCCAAATATGTGTCAGAAAGGCCATCGGCACCATGGATGACTTCCGAAATTATACTATATAAAAGGCGTCGTCGTTATTTAGAGCGTGTATGGTGCAAATCTAGCTCGCCTTTAGACAGGTCGCGCTATTCTAAGCAATGTCACTTCTGCAACAGGCCAAAGCTAAATCAGATTATTATACAAATATGGTCATAAATAACTCTGATGATCCGCGTCAGTTATGGAACTGCGTCAATAACATTCTACATAGACGACCTGCTCCATCGCTACCTAATCATGTATCAATAAAGTCTCTATGTGACTCGTTCTCTAGTCACTTTAAGAATAAATTCAGTAATATTCGTTCTGCTTTCCCAGGTCTTTAATGCCAATGTGGACTTTCCACGAGTAAATTCTCTTCCTGTATCATTTGAACCTGCAACAGTTGATGAAGTTAGGACAATAACTACATCCTCCCCAAATACGTATTGTGCACTTGATCCATTTCCAACAATACTACTCAAAGCATGTCTCGATACATTAACTGGACCTATAACAAATATTATTAATGCATCACTTTGCTCTGGCTGCTTTCCTGCTGATTTCAAATTCGCCCATGTCACTCCATTTCTTAAGAAGTCATCTCTGTCTAAACAAAACCTAAACAGTTATATACCTATTTCTAACCTTAGGTTTATTTCCAAAATACTAGAAAAGGTTGTAGCAAGTCGTCTAAGGTCTCACATTAGCACACATGTATTAAGTAATGTGTCACAATCAGTATATAGACAGTTTTATTCAACAGAGACTGCCCTCTTATAAGTTCATAATGACATTAACCTGAACAGTAATAATGGTAAAGTGACTGAACTTACCTTACTAAATCTGTATGCCGCTTTTGAAACGATTGATCACAACTTTCTCACTGAACGCTTATTAAAATGATACGGCATATATGGCACAGCTCTAAGCTGGTTTTCTTCATACCTAATTGATAGATACCAAACTATAACAATTGGGAACTCTTTTTTGGCTGCACTGCCAACTTTATTTGATGTACCCCAGGGTTCTGTTCTTGGGCCTTGCTTTTTATTATTTACACCACGCCACCAAGCTCTGTTATACAAAGACACAACTTGGACCATCATCATTATGCTAATGATTCTCATATCTACATTTCGTTACCCCGGATACAAATCGCTCCCTTAGCCAACTTAGCCTTTAAGATATCTTCCACTTGATGACTGACAGCAAGTTGAAATTAAATGCAAATAAAACTGAATCGATCATTATTGGTACTCCAATGCAGCGTATTTTGAATCAGCATATCCTGCCAGCAACCTCGGTGCGGAATGTAGGAGTGATCTTTGATAATACACACCATTAGCTAACGCAATAAGCACAAACCTGACGCCAAAAAATACGCCGACCGCAAAGTTAATTGAGTTCTACGTCACAGCTTTTGCGATCCAATCAGAGGTTTACGCGGCATCTGCGGTTCGACTTCGCGTATGTACGCCAAACATGGATATTTCGCGTAAGTATAAACGCCGACTTATTTCGTATATAAATAGTTATTGTAATTCAAATGTAACTATACAGAGTAATAGCTACACATTTTAGGAACACATGCTTGTAAAGAAAGTTTAGTTATAAATTACATGCATGCATGTTTGACGACTTTTAAAAATACCTACGATTTGCTTGTTTTCATCTGCAGCGATGCAGTGAGGCGCAATAACAGTGCAATACACATTTGTTTATTGGCCTCCACTTGCTTAGCCTAGGCTTATGCATGGCTCCGCGCGCCTATATACCATATTGTAACACATGTCTATATAATGTTTATTAATCCCACATCGATAGTGATATGGGCCTACTATGCATATTAACCTAAACTAATTAATTAATTATTTTGTAAACGTAGTTGAGTCGTTGGTTGCATTTGTGTATACTTTGGCTACGACCTATGTTGCAATGCTGGCATATCACGTTTTTTGTGCAACTACGAAAATAAATACCAAAGGCTTTGTATTAGTCGGTTTATATAAAATGTAGATTTTGCCGTCAGGACTAGATGCAGACAGTTCATTAAAAAAACTGTTACTAAACATGTTATTATGCAAAGTGCGCTGACTAGCTGTCAATCAGTGTCAGCTGTGGCGTTTGTTTGCAATCTGTTCTCGGCGTTCAAACTTTTTTTTTTAACGTTTAATAACCATTTTACATGTAGACTGTTCTTGTTTGGCAACTTCATGGTGTCGGGAATATGCAGACCACATTTCAGACGATGCAAATCATCTTTTTGAAACCTAAACATATTCCAACAATAATCATTGCTGGCATCAGTGAGGAAAAATCGTCGTTGTTTGACGAAACGTTTTTCCTTGTCATACAGATGCTGCCTGGCTATTTGCATGGCTTCGTCATCATTCGATAGAAGCGCTAGGTTCAGTATCGCATTGGTGTTTTCCATATCTATATTAGGAATAAAACACATAATTTTGTGTTAAAATCATTATTACTAACATCTATGAATTTGCTTTACACACTTATTTTGTTACAAAGATTGTTTTTATAAATGGAACAAATCTATAATAGTTTAAATCGAGTTGAAACTTTACCATATGGTGAAGTTTTAACTCAATTTGTAATGTAACAACTAAGAGGGTCGATTGCATTTAACTGGTTTAAGAAACTTACCCTCATACCCTAGAATAATGTTAAGTGGCCATCCATAACGTATGTCTCGCTATTTGTGAACATGTTTGAGACCTCCCACCCATTTCGCGCTTTTATTAACGCTAGCGTGTACACCTCTTAAAATAAGACTTGACAACCGCCATGATGCATATCCTATAGCAATTATTCTAGGCCTAATTAAAGAAAATATTGCCAATTACGTACCCCATGCTGTGGTGTACTAATATCATTGTTAGGCTATGTTATTGCATAACAGGACTCGAAACACAATGTTTTGTTTGCTTAGCCTAATCGTACGAGCCGGAATGACTGCACTGGGGTTCGCGTTTACAACGTTCTAGCGTCCTAAATTCCAGCTTCCTGTGATTATCGATTGCGATAAAGTTTAATTGTTCCATTAGCACATTTATACATATATCTATGTATTTCGTACATGCATTTTACTGTTTGTAACGCACAGATAATCACTACATATGAGAAAACAGTTACCTGCTGGAGCCGATCAAAAAAACCGCTCACTCCCCGCTTAGCTAATGGTGTTTTATTAGTCGTCGACGCAACATCTGCGGTATATTTCAAATTTGAGGTCGCGTACATATGTGGCGTTCGGTCGCGGCGCTTAATTGCGTTAGCTAATAGTCTCTATTAACTTCAATTTCCGACAACACATATCTCAAATGTGTCGCTGCTGTTTTTATCATATTCGTGATCTTCGCCGTATTCGCCGGTATATGTCATTTTCTGTTGCTAAAACTATTGCAACGGCGCTTGTAAGCAGCAGACTTGACTATTGCAATTCCCTTCTTTATAATATCGCTAGCAAGGATATTACAAAACTTCAACGTGTCCAAAATTGTCTAGCAAAGGTAGTTACAAGATTTATTCAGCTTCGATCATCTAGTTCTGACCTACTTTTTGTCAACACTAACATTGGAACTGGGGCGTTTTCTGTTGCTGCACCAACTCTTTGGAATATACTCCCTCTTGGTGTTAGATCAGTTGAAAATATTACAAAATTCCGTCGTCATTTAAAAACTTATCTTTACAACCTTGCTCATCCACCATAGCTCCCTAGAGCCTTGACTCATCTGTTGACAACTGGAATATTGCTTACGGATTTTGAGATTGACCAATCCTTTTTTTCTTGATGCGCCTCTTAGCTTTGTTTCCAAGGATTTAGGCGCAATAGAAGTTATCTTATCTTATCAGATACGTATTCCAGCTCCTACATACACCACGTCGGATAGATACCAATTCGTCGAATTCATAAACCTCTCGTTAGTATAACACCTAATTCTAGCTTCGGTTCAACCCATGAAATCGCTCGGTCCCTTCGTTAACCCGTGTTGGATTTTTAACCGATCAACATCGATAGGCGGTGCCACCACTCAATAAGCGTCAGCCTCACAAAATAAACACCATACTACCGCTAGGCGGTGACACCACCAACTCCAATCAAATCGCACGGCCCCCCTTCGCTAAGCGTCGGAATCTTAACTGCCCAAAACCGATAGGCGGCGCCACTCCAAAGTGTCAGCCTCACAAAACAAACACCGGTACTGGTAAGCGGCGACACCCAAACCCCACCAGTATCTACGCTCCAGCACCCTCGGAGTGCATGGCTTAGTGATGTTGGGGGGGGGGGGGTCCTCCCTGGGACCCTCCAACATCACAGCCACGTCGACCTACCGTTCATGCCAACAACAAAGGGGGCCCCTCAACCTCGAGCCTTCACACCGAAACTTCTAGAAACGGGGCGGGCCCGTCGCTGATGATGTCATCACATACGATGTCAACAACTACCCACGCAACAACGCATCCTACTCTAAATGTTTTTAATTGCCCGCCATTTTTCTAACATCCGGGCATTTTCTAAATACTCGTGTCTGATTGGTCAGTTTGACCGCAAAGACAGTGGCACCCCTAGCGTGTAGCCCGTCAGACGTTTGCCAAATCATGAAAAATAGGCCATGTTAAAAGATACGAGCGATGACATAATTTTGCCCAATTTCAATGATTTCGTGGACCGTCGAGCCCACATATTACTCCTAGGGATGTGATATTATAGGAGACTGTATTAAAATTGTATTGATATCCCGTGGTCGTTGCATGTTCCATTGTATTGTGCAGTGCAGTGGCATTATGAATACGAATGTCGAATAGTATTTGTGCATTAACTACAGCGTGGCTGAATGGTTCCTAGATAAATCGAGATGGTGTGCGATTGGACAGGTAAGTAAAGTGTAAAGCGCTTTGAACAGTCGTAGGGATTGGATATTGTGCTATATAAGAACTTACCTTTTTTTGTAGTTACCAAATATTATGGCTTAATCAAACTTATACGACACGGGACTGATGGTTGTCAAACGTTTGAAAAGTTATATTACACTACTAAACAATGTTTTGCATTATTATGACTACCAAGAGAAAGTCTACCTAAAAGGGCAGATTACTATGTCAAACAATAGTTCGTTTCAATAGAGCTGTATAATAGGCCCAACAAGAAGAAGACAAATAAATACAAATTATGTAAGTAGTAAGTGGGTAATTACACGAAGGTGTCCCTGTCCCTGTCAGGACGGTCGACTGCGTAATCATTAGAAGCCTAACAGTAACTGTAACTAACACTAACTACAGCGTATGTTGTACTACTAACCTTATCCATACTATTAACTCACCGTAATCCTAACTATGTATATTAATAACCTTAACTCTAACGAATAATGTTACATTGTGACGCCAAGTCGGGTCCGACGTTTGGCGACACTTCAGCACAGCCTCCTCTGTTCTCGCCTGTCTGATGTTGCCTGGCCGAGTTGTTCTTGCGTCAGGGTCGTTTTGTTTTTAATTTTGTCTTGCCACCTGATTCTGGATCGACTTATTTTCGTTTTTTCCTCAGTGATATCCAGCATGATGATTTTTTCCAGATGTGATATTCGCATGACATGGTCAAAGTAAATTATTTTTGGCGGAGGATAAATCCGTCAAATGTTATTGGATTATTGCGTATATTTAGTATTTAATTGTTCGTCACTTTTTTGGTCAACGAGATCCTTAACATGCGGTGCCAGCACCACATCTCAAAAGCTTGGATGCGCCGTCGATCATCTTTAGTTGTGGTCTATGTGTAAGCATAGGTTGTCACCGGGAAAACCATGGCTTGTATAATTGTAGTTTTTTTGTGGTATTTGATATATCCCGGCCTTTTCAGATTGTGCCCAGACTTGCCATTGCAGATCTGCCCAGTGTGAGTCGGCTGTTGATTTATGGTGCTCCCGTAAGGCAGAAAACGATCACGGTGCGACCGTGAAATGGTACAACAAAGAGTTACGCAATGAGATGCAGACACGTCGGAAATATGAACGTCTATTCCGGAAATCTGGACTTGAAATTCTTCGCCAGATGTTCAGGCACTAGTGCATGGTCACAAAAAACTGTCTTCGTCAAGCCAAACATCGATACTATTCCAACAAGGTTGTTGAGGCTGGACCAAACCAAAAGAAACTGTACAGCATTGTGCAAACATTGGTGCACACTCGGGTGGATCCGCCATTGCCAACGCATGCCTCTCCAGAAGCTCTGGCTCAAGTTTTCCTAAATTACTTCCAAAAGAAAACTGCAAGCATTCGCTGTGCTCTGGATCGCTGAACGGGAGCACAACGTGATGGCCAGACCACTATTTATGAACACGATGGATGTCATCCGTTGGACAGTCTGTCGCCAGCCTCTGAAGATGAGGTGATAAACGTCATTACATAATTTGTTCATCGATCCTCTGCCGACATGGATGCTGAAGTATTGCTTGAAGGACTTGTCCCTGTCATTACCAGAATTGTGAACATCTCGCTGGCCACAGGAGATGTGTCAGCTAACTTGAAAGCGGCACTTGTGGCTCCGCTTCTTAAAGGGAATAAAAACATATATTGCTTGAATTCATGTTATATTACATCCTGCTATCTATGTCCATGTCCACCAAGCCCAAAAAATCAAAAAAATTCAATGAATTAGAAATTCCACATTTTATGCTGTACATCCGGACATTTTCGAATATGCATATTTTTGGCGCGCTTTTCGGGATGCCGAGATGTGACGTCACTTAAGACTCAAACTCGCATCAGGCCGACCCTTTCCATGCATTCAGAGCATGTTTACAAGTATAGCTTTTGGGTCGAAACGAGCGTCAGAATGAGTTATTGTGCAATATTCCGACGTAATACAAACACTAGTCATCATAGAGGAACAAACATTCCACATGAATCGAATTTTATTAAAAACAACGAATGCGAATGGGCCTACACGTCGACTAGCTTTCGCCGAGTTTGGGCTCGTTTTCCGAATAATTATATCGAATGCAACCAACGGGAGATAATCTACACCAATCAACATACATAGCAAACATTTATTGTATCCAGCTACAGAAAGTAATGTGTATAATCTCATAATATCACTAGAATATCGATATATGATGGAGTTATACAATTTATCATAACAATCAGTCAGAGACTTTCTGCTGGTGTCGGTAGCTCAGTGGGTAGACGCGTGTGTTTCTTGTCGTATATTTTACAATCGGGCGACGCCGGTTCAATCCTGACAGCATGCAAATCATTGATTTTCTTTACACGTTTTTCGTTTATGTTTTTACGAAGTAATATAAACGAAATCATTTAGTATACTATGATGCACTGTTTGTAAATATTTTTTATTTTTGTATTAATTATTTATTCGCCACAAAAATGAAAATGTGGTCATTATATATAACGACGTTTCTAAATTATATTTATCCAGACAGATCACAATCTGTTTTCACGTATATAATTACAATATATTACCTACAATATATTTATAATTACTAAGTTATATATCCATTACATTATATTTGTTTGGATAAATACAATTTAGAAACATCGTTATATAACGACCATATTTTCATTTTTGTGGCGAAACAATAATTACTACAAAAATAGAAATTATTTACAAACAGTGCATTATAGTATAAAATGATTTGGTTTATATTACTTCGTGAAAATATAAACAAAAAAAGTGTAAAAGAAAATCAATGGTTTGCATGCTGTCAGGATTGAACCGGCGTCGCTCGATTGTAAAATAAACGACAAGAAACCAACGCGCCTACCCACTGATCCAGCGGCACCAAAGGAAACTCTCTGACTGATTTGAGTTGTTATGATAAATTGTACAACTCCTGCTTCATATATCGATATTCTAGTGATATTATGAGATTATACATGTTACTTTCTGTAGCTGGATACAATATATGTTTGCTATGTATGTTTATTGGTGTAGATTATCTCCCGTTGGTTGCATTCGATATAATTATTCGGAAAACGAGCCCAAACTCGGCGAAACCTAGTTGACTTGTAGGCCCATTCGCATTCGTTGTTTTGAATAAAATTCGATTCATGTGGAACCGTAAGATAACTGCTTGTTCCTCTATGATGACTAGTGTTTGTATTACGTCGGAATATTGCACAATAACTCATTCTGACGCTCGTTTCGACCCAAAAGCTATCCTTGTAAACATGCTCTGAATGCATCGAAAAGGTCGGCCTGATGCGAGTGTGTGTCATAAGTGACGTCACGATACCACGTGATCGCCTACCTCATTAAAATTTAATTTTTTCCGTGGGAATCGCTTCACAGACGGGCTAAAAATCGAACTGATGCTACAAATGTATTTTCTGTATTTGTTTAATGTTGTCAAATGTTACATACAATGTTAAACTTTGTGTACACATGTAAAACGGATTTTAGCTAATGCCTTAATTTTATTTCCTTTAAGAAGCTGTCACTGGATACCGAATGTCTTACAAGTTACCGACCGATATATAATCTCAGTTTCCTGTCCAAAGTAATTGTTACGTCACATGGCACAGCACAACCTATTTGAAATGAATCAGTCAGCATACAGAAATGGCCACAGTACAGAGACTGCACTGCTGAGAATCCAGAACGATTTACTCTTATCTGCGGATAATCGGCATGTCTCTTGTCTAGTCCTCCTTGACTTGTCTGCTGCCTTTGACGCGATTGACCACCAGGTGCTTGTGTCACGTCTGTCTAAGAAGATAGGCCTATCGGGCACGTCACTAAACTAGTTTGCCTCGTATCTCGAAAACAGAAAACAAGCAATTAAGATTGGAGAAGCCATCTCGAACGTGTCCATGCTGACATGCGGTGTCCCCCAAGTGTCAGTCTTGGGACCGTCACTGTTCACCATTTACACGGCTGATGAACTGGGTTGGAAAATCCGAAAACGTGGCTTGGATTTTCATATGTACGCTGACGATACGCAGCTCTACACAACATTCAAGATCCCCGACACATATGTTGCCATATCTCAACTAGAAACATGCATTGTTGACATTAATGGTTGGATGACAGCAAACGAACTTCAATTAAATGGTGACAAAACTGAAGTTCTGTTCACGGGATCAGAGGCGCTGCGCAGAAAGATACCTAAAACAACAAAGATCAACGTTGGAGACGCCCAAATGACAGTACATGTGTCAAAGAAATCTTGGGGTCATGTTCGATGTTGGACTTACAATGGATCAACAAGTCAGTGCCATATGTAGATATTCTGGTCTGCAAATCCGTAATATGGGTAAAATCATCAAATTTCTTACGCCAGGAGCTGCCGAACAAATCATTCATTCATTTATAACGTCCACACTGTATGGTTGTAATTCGCTGCTGTTCGGAATTAACAAGTGTCAGCTACGTAGACTGCAGTGCACTCAGAACACGACTGCTCGTCTAATCACACGAACAAGGAAACACGAGCACGTAACACCAGTTCTGAAATCTCTCCATTTGCTTCCCATCCAAGAAAGAATTACGTTTAACAGTCTCCTGATCACCTTAAAGGCACTCCACGGACTTACACCGCAATACATTTCCGAGCATCTTATTAAATATCAGCCCACACGCTCCCTCCGATTAAATTCTGCTGGCAGTACCAACCACACGCCTCAAGTCTTTCGGAGACCGTGCGTTCTCTAAAGCGGCCCCTGTACTTTGGAACAATCTGCTACAGTCAGTCAGACAGTGTGACACTACTGCGTCGTTTAAGACGGTGCTGAAGACACACCTTTTTAAAATCGCTTTTACTACCTAAATGACTGACCTTTGTGAACTTTTTTGGTAAAACGCTTTGAACAGAACTAAGGACTGGATACAGCGCTATATAAAACTTTATTATTATTATGGTATGCATCTTCCTTCCTTGGTTATCTTTGATCATATGAAAATAAAGTCATTGACCACTTCCACTTTTTCTCCATCAATAGTGATATAATTGATCTGTATAGCTGTAATTATTTTTGTATTTTTGATATTGTGAAGAAACCCAGCCACTTTGCTTCTGTCGTTGATGGTTTGAATCAGTTCTTCCAGATCCCCTATTTTTCCGTTATATACGTAGTGTCGTCAGCATATAGTAGGTTTTGAAGTACCCGGCAACCAATTCTGAAGCCTCTGTATGTTGTTTGTATTGATTCTGATTATCTGTTCGCTGTAGATGTTGATGAGTGCTGGGGATAGCATACAACCTTGGCAGACTCCTTTCCCAATGTTGAACCACTGAGTCTCTCCTTGGTTTGATAGCATACAACCTTGGCAGACTCCTATCCCAATGTTGAACCACTGAGTCTCTCCTTGGTTTGATAGCATACAACCTTGGCAGACTCCTATCCCAATGTTGAACCACTGAGTCTCTCCTTGGTTTGATAGCATACAACCTTGGCAGACTCCTATCCCAATGTTGAACCACTGAGTCTCTCCTTGGTTTGATAGCATACAACCTTGGCAGACTCCTATCCCAATGTTGAACCATTGAGTCTCTCCTTGGTTTGATAGCATACAACCTTGGCAGACTCCTATCCCAATGTTGAACCACTGAGTCTCTCCTTGGTTTGATAGCATACAACCTTGGCAGACTCCTATCCCAATGTTGAACCACTGAGTCTCTCCTTGGTTTGATAGCATACAACCTTGGCAGACTCCTATCCCAATGTTGAACCACTGAGTCTCTCCTTGGTTTGATAGCATACGACCTTGGCAGACTCCTATCCCAATGTTGAACCACTGAGTCTCTCCTCGGTTTAATAGCATACAACCTTGGCAGACTCCTATCCCAATGTTGAACCACTGAGTCTCTCCTTGGTTTAATAGCATACAACCTTGGTAGACTCCTATCCCAATGTTGAACCACTGAGTCTCTCCTTGGTTTGATAGCATACAACCTTGGCATACTCTTATCCCAATGTTGAACCACTGAGTCTCTCCTTGGTTTGATAGCATACAACCTTGGCAGACTCCTATCCCAATGTTGAACCACTGAGTCTCTCCTTGATTTGATAGCATACAACCTTGGCATACTCTTATCCCAATGTTGAACCACTGAGTCTCTCCTTGGTTTGATAGCATACAACCTTGGCAGACTCCTATCCCAATGTTGAACCATTGAGTCTCTCCTTGGTTTGATAGCATACAACCTTGGCAGACTCCTATCCCAATGTTGAACCATTGAGTCTCTCCTTGGTTTGTTCTTACTGTAGCTTGTTTGTCATTTTCGATCTGTACGAGATAAGACAGCCTCACTTTGTGATTTATTAATTTCAAAGAAAATAAACATTCTAGCTGTAACTGAGACCTGGCTTAGACCACATGATACACATGCATGCATTGCTGACGTTTCCCCTTCTGGTTACACCTTTCACAATCGACCACGTTTAGCCGGCCGTGGAGGTGGTGTTGGCTTTTTTATATCACAGCAGTTCAAAGTTAAATTACATTCTAACCCTGAATACTCTAGTTTTTAGTCCATCTGTGCTGAAATTTCAGATTCTACTTTCTCCGCACACTTTGTTTGTATCTATCGCCCTCCAGGACATCCGGCCAATTTCTTTGAAGACTTTCAGGATATGTTGGAAACTCTGGCAGTTATTCATTCAGAATTTTACATTCTTGGTGATTTTAATCTACATTTGGATATATCTTCTTCAACTACAACTACGTTTTATGATATTCTGGCATCATTTGATTTGAAACAACATATTACCTTTTCGACAAATATACATGGCCATTGGCTTGACCTCTTGATAACCCGTTCAACTTGTAATAATATCCAAGCACCTACTGTTTCAGATGGGTTATCAGACCACCTTACTGTCATTGCCAATATTAATGTTTCTATAGCCCCTTTACAATCGAAACACAATGTGTCTTACAGAGCCATTCATAGGATTGACATTACAGCTTTAATGGCTGATATCCTTATATCTGACCTTATCACAAATCCAAAAAAACATCTATCTGACTTATATAAACAGTACTTTCAAGTACTCAATGCACTACTTGACAAACATGCACCTATAAAATCCAAATGGGTGTCAGAAAGGCCACCGGCTCCATGGATGACTTCTGAAATTATACTATCTAAAAGGCGTCGTCGTTATTTAGAGCGTGTATGGCGCAAATCACGCTCGCCATTAGATAGATCGCGCTATTCTAAGCAATGTCACCTCTGTAACAGACAAATGGCTAAAGCTAAATCAGATTATTTTACAGATATGGTCATAAATAAGTCTGATAATACGCGTCAGTTATGGAACTGCATCAATAACATTCTACACAGACGGCCTACACCATCGCTACCTGATCATGTGTCAAATAAGTCTCTATGTGATTCGTTCTCTAGTCACTTCAAGAATAAAATCAGTATCATTCGTTCTGCTTTCCCACGTCGTAATATAAGTAATGTCAGTGTGGACTTTCCACAAGTAAATTCTCAACTTGTATCATTTGAACCTGCAACAGTTGATGAAGTTAGGAAAATAATTATGTCCTCCCCAAATAAATCTTGTGCACTTGATCCATTTCCAACAATACTGCTAAAAGCATGTCTCGATACACTAATTGGACCTATAACACATATTATAAATGCATCACTTTGCTCTGGCTGTTTTCCTGATGATTTTAAATACGCCCATGTCACACCACTTCTTAAGAAGTCATCTCTGCCTAAGCAAGACCTAAACAGTTATAGACCTATTTCTAATCTCGGCTTCATTTCCAAAATACTAGAAAAGGTTGTAGCAAGTCGTCTAAGGTCTCACATTAGCACAAATGTCTTAACTAATGTGTCACAATCAGCATATAGACAGTTTCATTCAACAGAGACTGCCCTCTTAAAGGTTCATAATGACATTAACTTGAACATTAATAATGGTAAAGTGACTGCACTTACCTTACTAGATCTCTCTGCCGCGTTTGACACGATTGATCACAGCATTCTCACTGAACGCCTATTAAAGTGGTACGGCATATCTGGCACAGCTCTAAGCTGGTTTTCTTCGTATCTAACTGATAGATACCAAACTATAAAGATTGGGAACTGCTTTTCAGCTGCACTGCCGGCTTTATTTGGTGTTCTCCAGGGTTCTGTTCTTGGGCCTTTGCTTTTTACTCTTTACACCACGCCACTAAGCTCTGTTATACAAAGACATAACTTAGATCATCATCTTTAAGCTGAAGATACTCAGATCTACATTTCGTTGGCTACCCCGGATACAAATCGCTCCCTTAACCAACTTAGTGATTGCCTTCAAGATATCTTCCATTGGATGACTGACAGCAAGTTGAAATTAAATGCAAATAAAACTGAATTGATCAATATTGGTACTCCAATGCAGCGTTGTAAACTGGATGGTTTTTTCCCTACGCGTATTTTGAAACAGTATATCACGCCAGCAACCTCGGTGCGGAATCTAGGAGTAATCTTTGACAGTAACTTCAATTTCCGACAACATATATCTCAAACATGTCGCTGCTGTTTTTATCATATTCGTGATCTTCGCCGTATTCGCCGGTATATGTCATTTTCTGTTGCTAAGACAATTGCAACAGCGCTTGTTAGCAGCATACTTGACTATTGCAATTCCCTCCTTTATAATATCGCTAGCAAGGATATCACAAAACTTCAGCGTGTCCAAAATTGTCTAGTAAGAGTAGTTACAAGATCTCCTCGTTTTTCTCGCTCTGTGCCACTTTTGAAGTCGTTACATTGGCTTCCTGTATGATATCGTATAATATTTAAGATCTGTACCATTACATACCAGGCACTGTCCAATAAGCAACCATCTTATTTGCATTTATTGCTTACTCCTGTAAGAAAATCTATCCAGCTTCGATCATCTAGTTCTGACCTACTTTTTGTTCCTAGAGTCAACACTAACATTGGAACTAGAGCTTTTTCTGTTGCTGCACCAACTCTTTGGAATATGCTTCCTCTTAGTGTTAGATCAGTCGAAAATATTACAAAATTCCGTCGTCATTTAAAAACGTATCTTTACAACCTTGCTTATCCACCGTAGCTCCCTAGCGCCTTGACCCATCTGTTGACAACTGGAAAACTACTTATGGATTTTGAGATTGACCAACTCTTTTGTTTTGATGCGCCTCTGAGCTTGGTTTCCAAGGATTTAGGCGCAATAGAAGTTATCTTATTATTATTATTATACAAGAATTGTAAGAGTTTGATGAGATTTTTTGGAGCACCCATATTTTTTAATGTTTCCCATAACAGATCATGAATGAGACAGTCGAACGCTTTGCTGTAGTCAATGACACTAACCAATTTTTTCCCCGACGTTTGATTGCTTCCAATGATTACGCAATCGACCCTAGTGAAACGTACAATGAGACTGTAGCGACCTCTGGCGAATGCACGCAAACTAACATAACTTGCAACACAACTTACTTATCATTTAGAGTCAAACTGACGCATATTCGGTGTTCCTAACTTTTGCAAGAAAACTGAAGTAGGTCGTGCATGCGCACATTCGCATAGGGCAGACAGAAGTAAACAACAGGCGTGTTCAGCTGCTATACAGCTTGACTCATTGCGATTAACATTTCATACGATCGCAAATATAAACCACGAGTTCTTTCTGATGGGCGCCCAAGGCCTGCACTTTCTGTTCTACAAACAAACCGCCACATGCTTTTAATTATTCGTGATGTCAAAACGCAACTCCGAATCCAACAGCTCCATGGTGCAGAACAAAATGGATTTCTATCGGGTTGAGCCTTAACTGGGGAAAACGTAGTATAGTATTACCAAAAATAGATAAGCGAGCGCAACATTTACAGCTCCAAACATGTCTAAAACACTGGTTTTAATGGTTACTAGCACTCTGATGGCTCGTCCGATCCCAACGATCTTGATATCATTTGAAATCTTATCCTTTCTGTTATTCTATCATGTAAATTGTTTCCCGATAATCATAAAATAACCTATAGAAGGACTTATAAATATGCTGTTTCCGGTGTTTTAAACACTAGCGAACGATGTTGGTTCGTTGACACAGTTCACTCATCTACCGATAGAGGCGCCACTTGCTGATTTCCTCCTATAAGCCCGACCCATTTTTAAACGGCGGCGAAACTGACACTCTCGAAGTCGTCACAATCACATATATCAACCAACCAACGCAAAGAATTCTGACCTTTAGCCACCGTTGGTTGACATACGTTATTGTGACGTCACGCACACACTAAGAAAGCTGCCGTTTAAAAGTGGGTGAAGTTTATCACATGAAGTCAAGATATTGTGAACTGCGCATGTTTGAATTCTATGCAAATGAGACGCAGTGCCACAATCGGAAGATTTGTGTACTGAATACCCGCCGCCAACATCGTTCGGAACCGTAGAGAACACTGAAAACGGCACGACCGTTTATATATGCTCTATGGATTGTTACCGAGAAATCTAGATAGACGTAAAATAACAGAAAGTGCAAGCTTCCATACCGTATCAACACCAACGGGATCGGACGAGCCGTGATGGTGCTAGCGACCTTTCAGTTTAATGTGTTGACGTGTTTGGAGTCTATTTTTGGTCATATTGATGCAGCTGAAATTATTAAAACATATCCCTTGCAGTGTTTTCGCATAATAGGTGAACAAAATGAATTAAGATTTACTATTTGCAATACGTTTTTAATGCACAGCGTAACTAAACGGACTATCGGTGTCTGTCAGCGTGGATGGACGACTGCCGCATGCCTCTAGTTGCGATGTTGATGAATAAAATCTCGTCGTGTCTTCAAACGTGCCACCTACGAAGAGATGTCGCATCAGCCACCTAGAAGAAGTAAAATTCGTTACCTCATAAATGCTTTCTATGTTATTTTGTCAATGCAGCCAATTGATAACATTTGTGGAGTGATTTTAATTCGTCATTATTATATATAAGTTCACGAGTTCGTACCTAAACAAAATTGAAAGTTTGTTACATTACAATAAATATAATGCCACGTATCCTATATTTGATGTAGTCAAGTGTAATCAATACATTGAATACATACGTACACACATTTTGTATACACTCGTACACACACACGCATGCACACACGCACGCAGACACGCACACACGCACACACAAGCACACACAAGCACACACACACAAGCACACACACAAGCACACATACAAGCACACACACACAGGCACACACAGGCACACACACAAGCACACACACACACACAAGCACACGCACAAGCACACACAAGCACACACAAGCACAAACAAGCACAAACAAGCACAAACAAGCACACACACACACAAGCACACGCACAAGCACACACAAGCACACACAAGCACACACAAGCACACACAAGCACACGCGCACACGCGCACACGCGCACACGCGCACACACGCACACACGGACGCGCGCACGCATACACACACTAACCGCTTTTCTGTGCCATTTTGACAATATACCCATGTTTTCGTTTTCCCTATGTTACGACGTTCTTTACTTCTTTGGTGCATAATATCTGTCGGTTTTTATTGTCAGTTCTGCATTCAAAACCACTTTTAGGATATGCGACTGTATTTTCCTTAAGTTTGTTCATTTACGTCAGCGTTTATATTAGTGAGGGTTTGAGTTTATTGATAACAACATTTCTGCTATTGATATGTTTCCTCGATACTTATCTAATCTTGATCTTTGTTAAACTTCTTTTTCTGGTTTTAAAGTCATCATTTTCCGGCAAAAATTCTTTTTGATAGTGTCACTTCGGAAAATACATGGTTCTTCGCCTGTTCGACGGTATCTTAAACGGCAACTACTATTCGGAAGCTGACTCCCTATTGGGCTCATGGCTCATGGGCTCCGGAAGTGTGCCTGGTTCCATGCCAATCGGAACAGTACTTGTTTATAGCGGTGCAGCCAGCTGAGTTGTACATATTTGCGTCTTTGTAAAACTAAGAAGGTATAAAAGGCAAGTTCTTATATAACGCAGTATCCAAGACTGCTCAAAGCGCTTTACACTTTACTCCCTGGCAGAACTGTTTAAGCGAACAGCATCTCGACTTCTCTGGGAAACATTCAGCCACGCTGCAATTAATGCGCGAAGACTATTCGTACACAAATATTCAACACTGTTTGTAGCCAGGTATTCATTCATACAGCTGAGTCAACTGAAGCAATGTAGAGTAAACGAAGTTGCCGAAGGTTCGACACCGCCGCACATGATTCGAACCCGGGTTCTCTAGGTCGAGAGTCCAAAGCTCTTTCCGCTGCGCTACTGGGCTGCACAAGCCTCTTTGGCCTCTAACACCGAAGCGTTACTAGTACACGTTTCAATAGTTTTAAGTTTGATGCTGAACTCGTTATTTACTATTCTTATAATTTCAACAAAATACGACGCAATGTCCGGCATCTGCACATGTTCGGCATCCATTTTGCTGTCTTGACGGACCGTGTTACTGCACAATAAATCACGTGATAGATAAATCTGTTATTTTTGGTTTCTCGCTAACTAAAAAACAACACTCGCTTCCTGACTGTAATGTGCCTATCCTTTGTGTGACGTATTTCTGGTAGTTCTGTCGAGCTTTCAAAATGGATGCCGAACATGTGTAGCTATTGGACATTCCGTCGAGTATTATGTTAAAATTATGACTATAAATGTTTATTTGCGGCGAATACAGTTGTTTAAGCGATAACTGCAAGCGGGAAGAATACATTTTGTACATCCCATACCACACTTGTTATATACATATATATATATACTTGGACGTTACGCATATGTTAATTATGATTATGATGAGGTCAGACAGTGATGTGCTAGATCCATCAACTGCAAACTTATATAAAGTATAATTACTTCCATAGTTAATTTGCAAAGTAAAAACAGATAAAACTATGTGGTTAGTTCTGTAACCTAGAGATACAGACTGTCATCTTACATATCTTTCAACTCGAATGTCGGGCCTTTGAGAATTAACGAGCAAGTAATACTGTACCAACAAGGGTATGATACCAATACATTTGACCTGCCACAGGAAAGCTTAAGTTACAACATTGTGAAATAGGGTATTGTACTTTTATGGATACCACTGATGATAAACTTTAAAACTTCATAAACTTCATATGTTGAAATATATTTCCAGTAGTTTTTTATGTATTGCTAAAAATTAAGGACACTTTGAAAAAGCGACATTTTGAATAAAAGGCTTAACATCTAAATAAAAATGTGAAAACCGATGCCCATAGCAACCACACATTTAGCGTGTTAGTAGTTTTGAATTATGTATCGATGAAAATGAACCAGACATTGAAAGATTAAATTATATGGTATGCATTTCTGCCCAAATCATCAAATTGGTGGGGCATGACGTAGACAGCTATTTTAGGCCCACGCGTAGAATAGGCAGTGCGAATTAATACAAGGTTCGCTGTGGTCGGTCATGTATTTCAGTATTTCGTATTGGAACCATCGAGCCGGCTAATTATTATCTTCTGCACTTACCTGCGATAGTCGTCTCGATCCAGTCCACAAACTTGGCGACTCTGGTATACACCCCAGGGTTTTGGGACACCCCACATACGTCACTGAGACCCCAGCTCGTGAGCCCATATAACACCCATTTTCGATTTTCTAGGCAGACCAGTGGACCTCCTGAATCGCCCTGGACAAATCACAAACAATCAAATGGCACGTACTTATCAACTTTGCCAGATCGCTGTCGTGGTTCACAGACAACGTTAACATTGATCAACAACAACAGGAACATTTAAGTACATTATGTGTATTGTCTGCTGCGAACAATTGACATTCATTAATATGGAAGGTTACATCTTTGTTTTACATTTATGTGACGTGTGGCATTCAGGGTTACGATGTATTCTAACAAAGCTGAGAAAATTGTATAAGTTTATATGGAAGAAACAATAGCGATGGATGAAAACAATGAATTAGCGAATGTTTTACCATTCTGTACGTTGTCCTAACTCCAGTTAACTGCGGAATATCAACTCCCAAGAAAAACAATTACAGAACTTCTGAAAACACATAACTTTCAGCCTTATCTGGATAATGGACTATCTGAAGAGGTGATGAAATCACAAAATTGCAAATATTATGATTTGACAGAATTCAATGAAAGAAGACACATAACAGATGGACTAATAACTATTATTCATGTCATCTACAAAGCTCCTTTTAATATAAAGCACATATAGACACAATCAATTTAACATTTGATGTAATTGCGATAACTGAGGCAGGATTGAATAACTTGGACTGATGTGCGAACATATTTAAAGAATATAATTTCTACTATCGCGGACCATTAAATAACAATAAAAGCGGAGTTGCCGGATATATAAAGAAGGATTATATGATCAAATGTTTACGGATCACTGTAGGTTGGATAATATTTGGTTTGAAATAGTAAACGATGGTGTAAGCTTTGTGATTGGGAATGTGTATATACATCCAAATTACAACAGACAGGTTATTTCTGATCTCATTGGCTGAAACATGTCCATTATCACAGAGGAGGGTAAAATTTGTATTATTTGTGGTGATATTAATATAGATCTACTACAAGAGCACACGTGTCAAACGAAGGTATACATGAACACGTTAATAAGGGAAAGTATGCTACCGTGTATCACACTGCCAACGAGAGTAACAGATCATTCTGCAACTCTAATTGACCATATTAATATATATCGACCCTTAAAGTACATGACAATTGTATCATTTCGGGGAACCTGTTTGTAGATATAACATACCATTTACCCAACTTCATCATCATCAAAGGTTCGTCCAAAGCTAAAGAAATCAGAGACCGACGCAAACTGAGATTGTTTAGTGAACGTAATATATTACGTTTTACACGTGAACTGAAGAATATAAACTCGGAAAATGTGATGACCACTAACGATACTGATAAATGTTATGATATGTTTGCAACCAAATACGACCAAATAATCAATAAATACTTCCCACTGACTAGAATCTCAAATAACCGCTGCAAGATCAAAAGACGGATGACAAAAAGCATAAGAAATGGTATTAGAATAAAAAAATATAAAATAGCTTACATCCTTTTGCCATTTCTTATGCCTGTCGATATAGTGTTTTATTGTTTTCATTTGGTCTGCTGATATATTTCTTATATATATATAAATATATATATCAACAGAACAAATGAAAACAATACACCAGTATATCGACAGTATAAGAATAAGCTTACAGCTATCACACGGCAGGCTGAGAAATCATATTAGAGTAATTTACTATTACAAGCGAAGCAGTCTACCAGGGAGTTGTGAAAACTTGTTAATAACTGTAAGCGGAACATTCCCAGTATAAACCAATTGGTCGTCAACGACATTGAATTAAAAGGCAGCGAAAATATCGCTAACAAAATTAACAAATGCTTCGCGACAGTTGGTAAACACATTTCAAAGTCATATAATCATGGACATTAATGTAGGCAATTTCTAAGTGACCCGACAAACAATATTATATTTCTTGCACCAGTTGGTCATAAAGAAGTAATCAATGAATTAAACAAGTTAGCTAATTTTTATGTATCGAGTATTGACAATTTCCCGAAAATTGCTGAGCTGTCATGGCACTTAACGTATAAGCCTCTGGCGTAAGTAATTTGTCTTTTTCTGAGGCCATTGTCACACGAGCATTAAACATAATACCAGTATTTAAGAAAGGATCAAGGTGTATACCAGGTAACTATCGACCAATAAGTTTGACGAGTGTCTTCAATAACATCATAGCAAAATTAATGTTGAAAAGGTTATTAGACTTCCTCTATAGAAAAGATTGCTTCTTCAATCATCAATTTGGATTTCGCAAAGACCATTCCCCTGTTTTAACGCTTAACGAAGTAATAGAAAACATTAGGAAATATCTCGAACATGGCGATTTAATTATGGGGTCTATCTTGACCTAAGTATAAATACTGTTGTATAAGCCAGACTACAATGGAATAAGAGGCCATATATGGAATTGGCTTAGACATTATTTAACCAACAGGCAACAATGGGTTAAGGTTAATGGCCTGGTATCAGGATGTGCTCATGTTCAAACTGGCGTTCCGCAGGAGTAGTAATATAGAGCTTCTCGGCCCGGTGCAAGAGTAAAAAGATCATAGATGCATCTGACAATAAAACCAATTAGCGTATGTGGGTCTCTGTGGTACGTTTTTCGTGCGAGGCGATTTATCGGGCCAACATTTAAGGGGTTCATATGCAACCCCTCGAAATATACGTAACGCTTTCATATTTATCTCCAAATTGATTGATTGATTGATTGATTGGTTGATCGATTGATTGATTGCAATCAAAAGTA
The DNA here is from genome assembly GCA_963995525.1 of Escarpia spicata. Classification (NCBI taxonomy): domain Eukaryota; kingdom Metazoa; phylum Annelida; class Polychaeta; order Sabellida; family Siboglinidae; genus Escarpia; species Escarpia spicata. The sequence continues at coordinate 6,828,442 of OZ023217.1, forward strand.
TGCGCGTGACTTCCGTCAAACTTTGTCTTTGCCAACAATTAAGTCGATAAAGGTGAAATATGTGAATTAGGCCTACTTTACTTTTGCGGGATGACACCTCCTAAATCGAACATTTCCGCATATTGTTGTCAAATATTTTTGTCATAAAGAAACATCTCTGGAAACAAGAATTCCAACAAAATATAAAACGAAATGTTTAAACGCTCCACGTGTTCGGCATCCATTGTTTTAAATTTTTGATGACTTGATGTCATATGATGCTTAAACATATTCAATGATGTTGCATTTTAATATCAACAGTTAGAGTGTTCTAAAGTCGTGCCCCTATTATTTTCAAAGAATTCTCTCCAATTTTATGTTTAGATCTTGGTAAATATAAGTTTGCCTCCTGTCTTGAACTTGTCGTCATGACTTCACTATTAACCTTGTAAAATTTGTGAAATAGACCAAGAAGTTGTTTCCTACGCTGTTTGTACACAAATATTAGAATATTAAGTGTATACAGTCGATGCCCTTTTAAAATATTAAGTTCCCGGTGTAGGGTAGTAGCACTATCACGACGGTTATGCTTAGTTAATGTTTGCAGTAAAAGGTTGTGAACAACCTGTATCTTAGCTATGTTGGTCTTAAACGCTGACCCGTACAATTCGATCCCAAGATTAATATGGCGAAATACATAGACATAATATATTTGTCTTATCACAGCAGAGTTTACGAACGAGGCTATATGATGGAATGCACCTGATACTTTATACCCCTTTATACAAAGTAAATTAATATGTTTAAACAATGATAGTTTACAGTCCAAAAATATGCCCAGATATTCGGCTGAATGAACCAGTTAAATTTGTTTGCATTGCAGCAACAAAGGCATAACTAACTGAGCGATCCATATATCTAACGAACGTATTACGTTATACTCACATTCAGAGTCAGCTGATTGTGCCTAAACCAAGTATTAAGCTACTTTAACTCATCACGAACCATACATACAATATCCTTGATATCCTTACCACTAATGAACAGGTTGGTGTCGTCCGCAAACAAACGCAAATATCCATTTTCTACGGCATTAGAAATATCATTAATAATAATATACTGTAGAAATAACACTGGTCCCAAAATAGAGCCCTGCGAGTAGTAATATAGGGCTCCTCGGCCCGGTGCAAGAGTAAAAAGATCAAAGGACATCAAAGAGTTTTGGATCAACCACTCTTTGGGATTCCTACTTATAAAAAAGAAATGATTAATGACCTGTCAGAAAAATCTACTTATAAAAAACGGCTTATCTTAATTGGCTTTTGACATCTTACTTATAAGAAACGTTTGATTGATGCCCGGTTGACCCCTTTTTTTATAGATGCCGCGGGTTCATGTAAGTACGGTTGCATAAGTACTTTACTGCTGACCTCTAGTGGATATACTTGTTATTATAACTTAGACGGTAGCGCCTCTAGTGGTATGATAACGTAGACGGTAGCGCCTCTAGTGTAAGAATGAGTAATCAGTCGCCTATGCGTAAGGAGGTTATATAGTGGTTATACGTGAAAAATGCACTTATGTATAAGGAGGGTATATAGTGGTTAGGCGTGAAAAATGGAAGTGTTAAAATCAGTGTAGGAAGGTGTATTAATTGCGTGTGTTGTGAGCTGGTTATTTGATTCTTGCACTTTCCCGTACAAACCTGTAGTCGGTGACGAAATACAACGGTGGCTGCTGCTGGTGTCGATAAATGATGACGCTATTGTTGACCTATGAATTTGACGCCGCCGGTGACCTAGTTAAGCCTAACTGTAAGCGGGCGTACAAAGTGCGGTTCTATTGCCGTGAGGCGGAACGGTAAGAGCTAAAAATAATATAGACCGACGCTAGCCGGAGAACACTACTGTATTATTCATACCGTAACCTATGTAGGAGTAAGCTACGAGCTCGCGGAGGCTTATGTACAGTGCCACTCGCCGGGCGACCGTGTGACGCTCCCGCCGAATGTTGCGCGAAACGTCGCAAGTACGATAAGCGAACGCCGGGCCTTTTCAAAGAGGAATGGTCCGGTCGCGGTATCATCGCGCTCTGCAATAAGACGTATCACTGTTTCGGCGCCGGCGGCGATAAGTACAGCACGACGGGATAGAGTAAGCGTCAGAACGACATGGACAAGGACGTCTTCCTCGCCGTGTTGCGCGGCCAACGGAGCGGTAGCGGCTGAAACCGCGGCTTCCAAGTGAAAGAATCGTCCGTGCTGACGTACATTCAAGAACGCGCGGCGTTGAGCTATTTCTACGCTAAACGTCGCGTGCTCGACGACGGAGTCACCACGGCGCCTATACTCGTATAATCCTACCCCTCTAAGGGGACTACTACTATCTACATAAGGGGAACCCTACCCCCTAAGTGGACTACTACTTACCTAAGGGGCCTAGGGGCGGCAGCGGTAGGGTAGGTAGGTAGGTGTAGGGTATGTATGTATGTAGGTAGAGAATAATAAAACTGCTGCGAACAACGTATGAGTTTTCATCGTCTTTTATTCATAGTAAGCGAAAGCGAAGCGAAAATAAGTCAATGATGTTTTAGCTAGTGGAATACGAAACAGCCGTTAGCCACCCTATCGGGGCCGAACAGGCACTGGAAACCCTTTAGCGGCATACCGCGGCATACCGCGGCATCGTAAGAGCAGGTAGGCGATGCAGTATTATCCGCATACGTTAATCGCTTGTCGTTGTACGTCCACGAGTCGCAGTTACGGCGAAGGAAGGCGCGGAAGTCGGCGGGCTGCGGTGGCAGGCCTTACGAATCGAAGTAGTCGCCTCGCCTCGTCCCGCGTGTACTGGCGTCGCTGCGCGTACCCGTTGTTAGCATTCGCGGTCGCCTCCATGAACCCGGCGGTATCTTTGTACCACAGACCGGCCCCAAGCTGCGTCCTTTTCGCGTCGGCGCCGTAACTCAGTAGGGTTTCGATGTAGGCCCGATACGGATACGTATTCGTCGTCGGCGTCACGAGCGTGCCGTTCAGCGACACGTCGACTTCACTGAACATCGAATGCAGGAAAGTTTTGACCGGGGCAACAACGCTGTCGTTCTCGAGATCGCTACCGTCCCCCAGGACGATTTTGACGCGGATGTACAGTCTAGTGCTCGCCAGGTCCGTATAGTCGTCGCCCGAGCCCGAGACGAGGAACTCGATAGTCCCGCCGGCATCGAGGGCCGTCAGCGGCTGGTGATCGACCCACTGACCGCTTTCGATGCTCGTCTGCGTCATCGGCACGGCGAATAGGTCCAGTTCGCTTTTTAGAACTTCGCACGACTGTCGATGCACGAACGCCATTCTAGTTGTTGGTGAATATGTCGTCGCTCGACGTTTGTTCCTTTCGATGCCGTTTCTTCTACCGATGCTTCTCAGTGTCTGATGCTTCGTAAAGTACCTCCACATGCGAGTCTTTAGCGTCCGATTGAACCTTTCCACGATACTCGCTTTAATCTCCTCGTTATGCGTCACGAAATGGTGGACGCCGTAGTCCGTCAAAAGTGTCTGAAAGGGTATGTTGAGAAACTCCGTCCCCTTATCGGTCTGCAGCGCTTTCGGCGGTTGCTCTTGCTGCTGCAGCAAGTACTCGAAGGCCGTAACGAGCGCCGGGCCGGCTTTACTCTTCAACGGGACGCACCACGCCCGCTTCGAACAGACGTCGATGACCGTCAGTAGGAACGTTATACCGTCGTTGTGCTTTTTCAGTTTAGCTACGTCGACGAGACCGGCTTGCCACTGTTGGTTTCGACCGCCAACGATAACGCAACGTCGTTTGACCGGTTTGTGCAGTGTGTAAGTATCCTGCGCCGCTAGCCACTGCTTCACGACCGGTTTGCGTACTACAGTCGCCGCCGCCCGGTACAACGCGTCGACGCCGCCGTAACTGCCCGCCTGTTTCGGGTCGAAGTAGGCACGCTTCAGGCGAATGTCGTCGTCTCGTTGAGTGCGGCGGCGCTTTCGTTGCGTACCACGAGGCCGCCGGGACACCATGACCACGACGACGATCGATTTACGACGAATAATATACACATATATAAAACGATAACCACTGCAAATACGCCGCCGACGATGACTACCGACCTTCGAGGGGGCATCTTGAGTGGATCGGGCGGTACCGTTTCAACCTCTTTAAAACTCCTCCCATTCTCGCTCTAGAGACTTAACGCGACTCCGACGACCGCGTTTACCACCACCCTTCGCCTTCACCTCCGCCTCCTGCTGCTGCTGTATGTACACTCGATGCCGGGGGTTACCGATGAGTTCCATAGGCACTTTCAGACGCTTCATACGGTCCCCGAACGCTTTCATCCGGCGGTGCCGCCTTCTTCCTCGTTCGCATGAGGTCGTTCACGAGATCGACCATGATACTCCCCGCGATAGGTTGACAGTCGTACACGAATTCGCTGCTGTCGTTCCATCGACACAACGGATCGGTTTTCATGTTCTCGATCAGGAGACGGGCCTTCCCTTTCAGAGTGGCCGGTACGCTTTCCACGATCTCGCGCTCTATACCGCACAGCGTTGCCGGCGCCGCCGTCGGCTGGACCGCCGCCTCCTCCATCCACTCGGTCGTCACCCCTTTCACCACGGACACTAATACCGGTTGCGACACTCAAATCGCCTTTATCGAATTGTAACGGCTCAGCAGTTGGTTGTACGACGCCACCTTCTCTCGCTCGGATAACTCCGAACTGTCTAGAACGTCCTTCATGTCGCTGTCCAGGATACTCATCGCACGCGATCGGGTCGTGCTCGGTGGCTGGTCGATCAGCGGCAGGAGACTCTCCAACAACCGATGGTCTACCAACGCCATCTTCTTCGCGTGTTGCATCACCCGATAACCTGTCTGAGCAGCGGTAGAAGGAAGGGGCTAGCCAACGGGGCTAGCAGTATCGTTAGAAAGCCGCCCGCACCCGTTTGCAAGACAGCCCGCTTCTTCCTGAGGGTTACCTTCGTTGACGTCAACTTTCGCAGATGCTTCTTGTATTTTGTCAGTGTTTTTTTCTGCTTCGCCCACAATTTCACGTTCCCTTTCAATATGTTGTACGCGCAGTCGCACAGACTACATATAAAGTCGGCGTCTGCGTTGGCAAGTATGGCTTTTCTCAACTTGACATTCTTATATTTATTCATTACCTCCAGACAGACGATGTGTCTCTTGACGCGCGCTGTCATCCTGACGAAAGACGTCCGCTGTGAAGCGTTCCTCTTTTTATACTCTCGTAACGTAGACATACTGAATGCGATCGTCGGGGAAAATACACGTGCGCAAGCGCATATTTTCCGTTGTTTCCTGTTTCAGATCTATTAGGAGATAACCGTAAGCTGCTGACTTGGCATCTTTGAAAGCTTCCATCATGAATTTGACTCTGCCCGGATACATCTGTTTTGCCAGGTGACCTACTTGTCCAGCGTCCCGGGGGTTCTTGAATAGCACCATGTATTGCGCATTTGGAAAAATATTCTGCAGAAACTATTCGACGGACGTGTTGCAGTGATGACTTTTTTTGTGAACAAAGTCGTGACCCGGTTATCAGTTTCCTCCATAAGGTCATCGAGTACTAGAAGCGTACTCGTTTTGGCGTCTAAAATTTTCGGACCCGATAATCCATCTACGAATTCTATATCGGCTGACATAGAGGCGTAGGCGGATTGCCACTGGCCATAACACCATAGAATTGTCTCCGGAGGCGGCTCGATCATAGAAGAAGCGAACTGTAGAAGATGAGTGACGAAAGTAGTCTTACCACACCCCGTAGGGCCAGCCACTATACACGTAAAAGGATGCTTCAACGACGTGCACATATTGACGACTGGCCCGCAGGACCGGATGAGGTCTTTTTTTATTAATTTCTTCTATATTCATCGCGCACCTCCATCAATAATTTTCCGAGCATGTTTTGACCTTCTTGACCTCCGATACCGCAACACAAGAAGGCCTCTTTCGACGGTACCCACTCCACCAATTCGGCTTCCCCGGTATCCAACAGGGCGTCTCTCAACTTTGTCGTCCCTCCGAAATTCGCCATCAACAAAGCCTTCATACACTCAACCCTACCGGCGTCCCATTCGACCCACGGCCTCGTTCTCTTGATGAGGAAACTTCGGCGCTTCGCTATATAGGCCGACTACGCCTGTTTGATGTACTCCGCGTTTTCTTCGTCTTCGTTAAACATTGCTTTTCTAAACTGATAAGAGTGCTCGATGGATCTGAAAACCCGACCGTACGCCTCGACTCGACAAATTCGACAGGCACGATGTCGCGCCACCGAAATGTATAGGCTCCTTACCGCTGTTCTAGAGACACTACTGACTACACCTCGTGTATAACCACTATATAACCTCCTTACGCATAGGCGACTGATTACTCATTCTTACACTAGAGGCGCTACCGTCTACGTTATCATACCACTAGAGGCGCTACCGTCTACATTATAATAACAAGTATATCCACTAGAGGTCAGCAGTAAAGTACTTATGCAACCGTACTTACATGAACCCGCGGCATCTATAAAAAAGGGGTCAACCGGGCATCAATCAAACGTTTCTTATAAGTAAGATGTCAAAAGCCAATTAAGATAAGCCGTTTTTTATAAGTAGATTTTTCTGACAGGTCATTAATCATTTCTTTTTTATAAGTAGGAATCCCAAAGAGTGGTTGATCCAAAACTCTTTGATGTCCTTTGATCTTTTTACTCTTGCACCGGGCCGAGGAGCCCTATATTACTACTCGCAGGGCTCTATTTTGGGACCAGTGTTATTTCTACAGTATATTATTATTAATGATATTTCTAATGCCGTAGAAAATGGATATTTGCGTTTGTTTGCGGACGACACCAACCTGTTCATTAGTGGAAAGGATATCAAGGATATTGTATGTATGGTTCGTGATGAGTTAAAGTAGCTTAATACTTGGTTTAGGCACAATCAGCTGACTCTGAATGTGAGTATAACGTAATACGTTCGTTAGATATATGGATCGCTCAGTTAGTTATGCCTTTGTTGCTGCAATGCAAACAAATTTAACTGGTTCATTCAGCCGAATATCTGGGCATATTTTTGGACTGTAAACTATCATTGTTTAAACATATTAATTTACTTTGTATAAAGGGGTATAAAGTATCAGGTGCATTCCATCATATAGCCTCGTTCGTAAACTCTGCTGTGATAAGACAAATATATTATGTCTATGTATTTCGCCATATTAATCTTGGGATCGAATTGTACGGGTCAGCGTTTAAGACCAACATAGCTAAGCTACAGGTTGTTCACAACCTTTTACTGCAAACATTAACTAAGCATAACCGTCGTGATAGTGCTACTACCCTACACCGGGAACTTAATATTTTAAAAGGGCATCGACTGTATACACTTAATATTCTAATATTTGTGTACAAACAGCGTAGGAAACAACTTCTTGGTCTATTTCACAAATTTTACAAGGTTAATAGTGAAGTCATGACGACAAGTTCAAGACAGGAGGCAAACTTATATTTACCAAGATCTAAACATAAAATTGGAGAGAATTCTTTGAAAATAATAGGGGCACGACTTTAGAACACTCTAACTGTTGATATTAAAATGCAACATCATTGAATATGTTTAAGCATCATATGACATCAAGTCATCAAAAATTTAAAACAATGGATGCCGAACACGTGGAGCGTTTAAACATTTCGTTTTATATTTTGTTGGAATTCTGGTTTCCAGAGATGTTTCTTTATGACCAAAATATTTGACAACAATATGCGGAAATGTTCGATTTAGGAGGTGTCATCCCGCAAAAGTAAAGTAGGCCTAATTCACATATTTCACCTTTATCGACTTAATTGTTGGCAAAGACAAAGCTTGACGGAAGTCACGCGCATACTTTTGATTGCAATCAATCAATCGATCAATCAATCAATCAATCAATCAATTTGGAGATAAATATGAAAGCGTTACGTATATTTCGAGGGGTTGCATATGAACCCCTTAAATGTTGGCCCGATAAATCGCCTCGCACGAAAAACGTACCACAGAGACCCACATACGCTAATTGGTTTTATTGTCAGATGCACACATGTCGCATTAAGTTTGTAACTTATGCTGGGCTTTGCTATGAGTATTTTGTTTTATAGTATATATTGTGTGTTTTATGAAACATGGGTACGCACATTTATAAGAAAAAGACGACGAGGAAGGGAAAGAATTGGCTCACTTACAATCTGTATAAAAGAAAGACATAGAGACAAATGAAAGGCACGTTAAATATAATAAAATGGAGAATCCTGCAAAGAGATTGATCACAAAAGACATGATGATGTTGCCAGATATATGAGCAGTTAGCACACTTACTTGGCAAGTATCCATTCCACCTTCGGGGTACCCTGCACAGAACATGCTGTCTGTAACGTTGTTGGCAAGCCAGTCCGGCTGGTTACACAAGTTCTGGTCAATTATCGGTAATTTCAGTTGATGAAGCAGATCTTTTTTGATAACTGTCAGAAAAGACACATACTAGCTTAACATGTGTCGATGTACCAACGATATTGGCATGGTTAGCGACCATATCTATACATAACAATGTGGTTGGAAGGTCATCCGCAAGCACGTACACACGCACAATCGCACATAATCACACGCAGACACATATACACACACATACACACACAGAAACATGCACATGGACACGCAGACACAAACACACGCGCACCCGCCCGCACACGCGCGCGCACACACAAAAAACATGCACAAACACGCTAACAATAGTAATACATGTCATTTAGCGCAGGCAACATCCGTTTTCCGTTGTGCAAGTGCAAAAGTAGTTCCGGCTCCCATGTTAAAAGATAGGGAAATACCCGGATATAGCACCTTGAACCATCCAACGGAAAACGGAGAGATTATGCAAATGAGCTTGCCTAATTTGCATAAATGACATTATAAGGGCATTGTGGGCGTGGTCAGTTAGTTCCCCGGGTTAAAGGATAGGGAATTTTTACCCCATTTTAAAGCATAGGGAATTTTTCACCATGTTAAAGCATAGGGAATTTTCACCATGTTAAAACATAGGGAATTTTCTCCATGTTAAGAGATAGGGACTTTTCCCATGATAAAGCATAGGAGCTATTATCGTAAACGTATACGACGAAATTTTAATTGTCTCCATGATAAAGCATAGCAAATTTTCGCCGTGTTAAGAGATAGGGAATCTTCACCATGTTAAAGCATAGGACATTTTAACCATGTTAACGCATAGGAGCTATTATCGTAAAGGTATACTACTTTTTGAATAACATAAAATATACCAAAAAGCATTTGAATATGTCACACACTAGATTGCTTGGCCCGTAGGCCGAGATTTAGACAAGGGATCGAGCCCTTATTTGGTTGACGATGATATGTCGAAAATGTGGTGTTATAATAAGGCGTAATTTATAATAAAAGGATTATAAATTCAACGGAGGTCGTTTTATGTATACGAATGTATACGAAATGAAGATTACATATAGGACTATGTTATATCAGAACCTAGCCTCGTTTTTTCGAACATAGCAACCATTTTGGAATTACACCTTTGGTGTATCTTATAAAACCCGTACTCGAGACGTGACTGGACATGTTTGTTTGTTGCGAGTGCGAGCACGCGCACCCTGTATGACGTCATTAAACTATAAACTGCTACGCGCCGTAATTTTGTACGCGAGGTGATTTGATCAAACAGGTAGTGCTTTGGTTAGACCTTGTATTGAACTTACGCGTATGTAATGTAATCCCTTCATGTGACGTCATGGTGCAGTGACGTCATTAAACTATAAACTGCTACGCGCCGTAATTTTGTACACGAGGTGAGTTGGTCAAACAGGTAGTGATTTGGTTAGTCAACATTTTAAGCTTTCGCGTATGTAATATAATCCCATCATGTGACGTCAATTAAATAAATCATTGCGCATGCACAATAGTGGCTATTCTTATATGTCGTAGGTTGTCGACCATTTGTTTAGGTGTAGGTCTCTCCTAACCTATATATTTACAACCATAAAATAGGTCCAATCCTGAGACTAGTGTTATTAGGTAGTAGTTAAATTCGTGTCTTTTATAAAACCCGTACTCGAGACGTGTCTGGACATGTTTGTTTGTTGCGGGCACGAGCGTGCGCGCGGCGTGTATGTCATCAAAGCTATCATTTGTAAGAACTATATCGAACACCGGCTATAAACAAACCGGTATAAACCAAGGCTCTGTGTTGAAAAAACATCCGTGTATTTGTCCCGTGTTAAGTCATAGGAAATTATAAAAAACTGGAACTTATCTGCTAAAACATTCAAACTACCAGCTATCTGTGTAATATTTTGGTCAAACCGTTTGTAACAGTATTTGTCATACGAGATTTGTACTTACCAAACTTATTATAGCAGTTCATAGCCTGCATACAAACTGGTTCCAAACTGGTGCCAAACTGTTTTGAAGGGGTATTCCCTGTTCAAGTCTTATATATTTTCCTCGTTGTTATTATTAATCAAATAAACACAATCGACACGCTATGCGCAATGCGCTATCGGCGAGCCACGTTGTGAACTCAGTGCCAGTGGCCTTGACACCAAAGTCGGCAAACCTCTTTTTCGAAACAGGCGCGTAACAAAGTGAAGCTTTATGATACAACAGTACAGGTGTATTAACTATCGTTTGTAAGAACTATATCGAGCACCAGTATAAATCAGTATAATTCTAACTAAACTGATAAAGAATGCTTTGTATGTTCGAAGAACAATAGACTAGTGTTATTATTATTATTATATTAGGTAGAGATTAAATTCGTGTCACTTATAAAACCCGTACTCGAGACGTGTCTGGATTTGTTTATTTGTCGCGTGCGTGAGCGTGCGCACCCTGTATGACATTATTAAACTATACATTGCTACGTATAGTAATTGTGTGTGCGAGGTGAGTTGGTTATACAGGTAGTGCTTTGGTTACACATAGATGCAGAAAAAGATACATACATAGAGAACACACACAACACATACAACACATACAACACACAAAACACACACACAACACACACAACACACACAACACACACAACACACACAACACACACAACACACACAACACACACAACACACACAACACACACAACACACACAACACACACAACACACACAACACACACACACATACACTCAACATACCCAACACACAACATACACAACACACACAACATACACAACATACACAACACACGCCCAACACACAACATACACAACATACACAACATACACAACACACACAACATACAACACATACACAACATACACAACACACGCCCAACACTGAACATACACAACACACACACACAACATACAACACATACACAACATACACAACACACGCCCAACATACAACATACACAACACACACAAAATACAACACATACACAACATACACAACACACACAACATACAATACACACACAACATACACAAAACACGCCCAACACACAACATCCACGACACACACAACATACAACACATACACAACATAAACAACACACGCCCAACACACAACACACACAACACACACAACACAAACAACACACACAACACACACAACACACACAACACACACAACACACACAACACACACAACACACACAACACACACAACACACACAACACACACAACACACACATCACACACAACACACACAACACACACAACACATACAACACACACAACACACACACTCAACACACAACATACACAACACACACAACATACAACACATAAACAACATACACAACACATGCAACGCACACACAACATACAATACACACACAACATACTCAACACACAACATACACAACATACAAAACACACACACAACATACAATACACAACACACCCACACCCACACACACACACACACACACAACACACAACATGCAACACACACATACACACGCACAACATATCCAACACACAACATACACAACATACACAACACACGCCCAACACACAACATACACAACGTACACAACACACACGACACACACAACATACAATACACACACAACATACCAAACACACAACGTACACATCACACACAACACATACGATGCACACAAAACACACACACAACACATACAACACATACAACACACACACACAACATACACAACATACACAACATACACAACATACACAACACACACACACACAACATACCCATCATACCCAACACACAACATACACAACATGCACAACACACAACATACACAACATGCACAACATGCACAACACACAACATACAACACACAAGATACGCAACACACAACATACACAACTTACACAACACACACACACACAACACGCAACACAACCAACACACACAACATACACAACACACACAATACACACAACACACACAACATACACAACACACACAACACACACAACACACACAACACACACAACGCACACAACATATCCAACACACAACACACACAACATACACAACATACACAACATACACAACATACACAACACACACAATACACACAACACACACAACATATCCAACACACAACATACACAACTTACACAACACACAACACATACAACACACACAACACACACAACACACACAACACACACAACACACACAACACACACAACACACACAACATACACAACACACACACACAACACACACAACACACACAACACACACAACACACACAACACACACAACACACACAACATACACAACACACAACATATGCTTTGACCAACACGCTGCACGAATTGAACTCAGACCAACTAGTTGTGCAAACGAAACACTATGCTTTGACCAATACGCGGCACGAATCGAACTCAGACCAACTAGTTGTACAAACGAAACACTATGCTTTGACCAACACGCGGAACGAATTGAACTCAGACCAACTAGTTGGACAAACGAAACACTAATCTTAGCCCAACAGGTCAAGATACACAGGTAGTTTCAGGCAGTTTCAGGCAAATTCAGGCAATCGACCAAGATACACAGGCAGTTTCAGGCAAATTCAGGCAATCGACCAAGATACACAGGCAGTTTCAGGCAGTTTCAGGTAAATTCAGGCAATCGACCAAGATACACAGGCAGTTTCAGGCAAATTCAGGCAATCGACCAAGATACACAGGCAGTTTCAGGCAAATTCAGACAATCGACGGAGATACGCCGGCAAATTCAGACAAATTCAGGCAATCGACCAAGATACACAGGCAGTTTTAGGCAAAACTTAACGGGTTATCATGTGACATCTCACCTCTTTCTGGCTAATCAGTTATCTTACTAATAGGCTTCAATTTGTACAATTCGGTGATGTAATATCCAATAAATTACCCATCTCTACAGGTGTCCCTCAGGGTTCCATATTGGGACCATTGTTATTCATCTTATATATAAATGATATTCATTACGCCAGTGATAAATTTAATGCGATATTATACGCCGATGACACTACCCTGATTGGTCCACTCTGTTCCTTCCAATCTACTTCAGATGTGTTTGATAACATTACTTTAAGCAGCAACATAAATAAGGAATTGGAAAAAAATAAGTGAATGGTTATCAGTAAACAAACTGTCTCTTAATGCTAGTTAGACTAAATATATGTTGTTTCATTTTCCTCAACGCAGTACCGGGCGTATCGAATTAACGCTAAAAATAGATGACCAACACATTGATCGTGTTCAAGAATTTAACTTCTTAGGCACAACTATCCATGAAACATTAGATTGGACAGCACACATTGATAAAATTGCCATTGAAATATCAAGAACTCTTGGTATATTAAATAAGTTAAAGCACTTCTTACCTACATGTGCTCTAAAGATAATGTACAATTCCTTAATTGCGCCACATTTCAATTATAGTATTTTATTGTGGGGCTTTAATTTAAAAAGAATTTCGAAATTGCAGAAAAAGGCGATAAGAATTATAACCCACAGCGAATATAATTCATACACAGAACCTCTAATGAAATCACTAAAGTTATTGAAGGTCGACGACATTTTCACGCAAAAATGTCTTATATTTTATCACAAATTTGTGAATAGTATAGTTCCTTCTTACTGTAAATTTTTATTTTCAATAAATACCACACACCATGGCCATCACACTAGGCAAAGTCATTACATTTCTATTCCGTACAGCCGAACCTCCCGAACCAGAAAGTGTATAAGATACTACCTGCCAACTCTACTCAGAAATATGCCACCTAGAATTACGGAAAAAGTCAATACTCATAGTCTTCACGGTTTCTCTTTATATCTGAAGAAATATCTACTGGATCAATACCAAGAGACTTGCACAATTGCAAATTGCTATATATGTAGGCAAAACAATAATCTGTAATTTTAGAAATTGAATACTTTTGATTATATAATAAACTGCCTACATGCTTGTATTTGCATAAATTGATGCGAAACCACAAATATTTCTTAATGGTATCCTCTTTTTACTAATAGGCCGATTTCTAGGTGTATTCCCGAACCAGAGCAGCCCTGGTTATGAAGATCTAACCTGTCTCCGCCTATACTAACCTTTTAGTATTTGTGTCGTGTCTTGTCTTTCATAATGTACGAAGCAATTGCGACTAAAAGTAAACTATAATTTAGTCTAAACCGAGCATGGTATTCTGTTCTCCAATGAAGTGCTTCTCTATGAAATGAAACAGCCATTCATAAATCACATGTAGGCTCATAATTATTGTGCTGGATTATGGCGACCTTGTGTATATTCTACCAAATCACTTCATATTTTACTGTGTGCACCACGGTGGGAGAATACGGATATGAATGACATAAAAGTAGTCTACTGAATAATCATTTACTATGTTAAATTGACTACTTGCAGTAAATATTCTCTTCCCGTGGGTGGCTCTCACGCTAGCGGCTTTTGAGCCTTAGTGAGAGTCTCCCGACATAGACTAACTATTGTAAAAAATGTGTGTTGCAATGTGTGCTTTTGTTTGTTTATTGTCGAATAAATTGTTCCAATTCCAATTCCAAAATTCTTTCAGGCATTTCGACAGTTCATTGCGTGACATCTCACCTCTTTCAGACAGTTCGACAGTTTACCGCGTGACATCTCTACCAAACTTAGCGCACGAGACTACGACTCAGACATTTTTAGTGTTGGTAGGACTTACACATATACATTAGTTTTTGGCTTCATCTCATTTGCATATCCAATCAGATCGAACGTACATCACGTGACTTCCCTTAACACAAAAACTGTGCACGTTCAAGAGAGAGGCGACATCCGACACCACTCAACGGACACCAATGTAATTAGTCAGCGTATTGCCATCTACCGACAATGATAGATATATATTCGTTGACACACTTCCGGGAATACCGGAAGCATAGAGGCCGCCATGTCAGATCGCCATGACATTCAAGTAACTTCCGATGCGACATCACTTCCGACGTAGCGTCCCTAGTAGAGGCTGCTATACTAAGTGAATTTGAAAACAACTATGATCGAAAACGACTATGTGAAAAAACATGTAAGGACAACCACCTGACAGGACTTCATTCAAAGAGGTGACCATCATGGTTCCCGAAGCCACTCAACGGACACCAATGTAATTAGTCAGAGTATTGCCATCTACCGACCATGATAGATCTCTATTCGTTGACACACTTCCGGGAATATCGGAAGCATAGAGTCCTTCATGTCAGGCCGCCATGACATTCAAGTAAGTTCCGGTGCGACGTCACTTCCGACGTAGCGGCCCTAGTAGAGGCTGCCATGACAGTCAAGTAACTCCCGGTACGACGTCACTAGGGACACTACGTCGGAAGTAAGTTGTGTGTTGTGTGTATTGTGTGTGTTGTATATGTTGTGTGTGTCGTATGTGTTGTGTGTGTATTGTGTATGTTGTGTATGTTGTGTGTTGGGTATGTTGTGTGTGTGTTGTGTATGTTGTGTATGTTGTGTATGTTGTTTATGTTGTGTATGTGTTGTATGTGGTGTGTGTGTTGTGTATGTTGTGTATGTTGTGTATGTTGTGTATGTTGTGTGTTGGGCGTGTGTTGTGTATGTTGTGTGTTGGATATGTTGTGTGTGTGTGTGTGTGTTGTATGTTGTGTGTTGTGTGTGTTGTGTATTGTATGTTGTGTGTTGTGTGTGTGTGTGTTGTGTATGTTGTGTACGTTGTGTGTTGAGTATGTTGTGTGTGTATTGTATGTTGTGTGTGTTGAATGTGTTGGGTATGTTGTGTATATGTTGTATGTTGTGTGTGTTGTGTATGTTGTGTGTGTTGTGTATGTTGTGTATGTGTTGTATGTTGAGTGTGTTGTGTATATTGTGTGTTGGGCGTGTGTTGTGTATGTTGTGTATGTTGTGTATGTTGTGTGTGCTGAGTGTGTGTTGTGCGTGTTGTGTATGTTGTGTGTGTGTTGTGTGTGTGTTGTGTATGTTGTGTGTGTGTATTGTATGTTGTGTGTGCTGTGTGTGTGTTGTGTGTGTTGTGTGTGTTGTGTGTGTTGTGTATGTTGTGTATGTGTTGTATGTTGTGTGTGTTGTGTATATTGTGTATGTTGTGTGTTGGGCGTGTGTTGTGTATGTTGTGTGTGTATTGTATGTTGTGTGTGTTGTGTATGTTGTGTATGTGTTGTATGTTGTGTATGTTGTATGTTGGGCGTGTGTTGTGTATGTTGTGTATGTTGTGTATGTGTTGTATGTTGTGTGTGTTGTGTATGTTGTGTGTTGGGCGTGTTTTGTGTATGTTGTGTGTGTATTGTATGTTGTGTGTGTTGTGTATGTTGTGTATGTGTTGTATTTTGTGTGTGTTGTGTATGTTGTGTATGTTGTAGGTTGGGCGTGTGTTGTGTATGTTGTGTATGTTGTGTATGTTGTGTATGTTGTGTGTGTGTGTTGTGTGTGTTGTGTATGTTGTGTGTTGGGTATGTTGTGTGTGTTGTGTGTGTTGTGTGTGTTGTGTGTGTTGTGTGTGTTGTATGTGTTGTGTGTGTTCTCTATGTATGTATCTTTTTCTGCATCTATGTGTAACCAAAGCACTACCTGTATAACCAACTCACCTCGCACACACAATTACTATACGTAGCAATGTATAGTTTAATAATGTCATACAGGGTGCGCACGCTCACGCACGCGACAAACAAACAAATGCAGACACGTCTCGAGTACGGGTTTTATAAGAGACACGAATTTAATCTCTACCTAATATAATAATAATAACACTAGTCTATTGTTCTTCGAACATACAGAGCATTCGTTATCAGTTTAGTTTGAATTATACTGATTTATACTGGTGTTCGATATAGTTCTTACAAACGATAGTTAATACACCTGTACTGTTGTATCATAAAGCTTCACTTTGTTACGCGCCTGTTTCGAAAAAGAGGTTTGCCGACTTTGGTGTCAAGGCCACTGGCACTGAGTTGACAACGTGGCTCGCCGATAGCGCATCGATTGTGTTTATTTCATTAATAATAACAACGAGGAAAATATATAAGACTTGAACAGGGAATACCCCTTCAAAACAGTTTGGCACCAGTTTGGAACCAGTTTGTATGCAGGCTATCAACTGCTATAATAAGTTTGGTAAGTACAAATCTCGTATGACAAATACTGTTACATGACAAACGGTTTGACCAAAATATTACACAGATAGCTGGTAGTTTGAATGTTTTAGCAGATAAGTTCCTGTTTTTTATAATTCCCTATGACTTAACACGGGACAAATACACGGATGTTTTTTCAACACAGAGCCTTGGTTTATACCGGTTTGTTTATAGCCGGTGTTCGATATAGTTCTTACAAATGATAGCTTTGATGACATACACGCCGCGCGCACGCTCGTGCCCGCAACAAACAAACATGTCCAGACACGTCTCGAGTACGGGTTTTATAAAAGACACGAATTTAACTACTACCTAATAACACTAGTCTCAGGATTGGACCTATTTTATGGTTGTAAATATATAGGTTAGGAGAGACCTACACCTAAACAAATGGTCGACAACCTACGACATATAAGAATAGCCACTATTGTGCATGCGCAATGATTTATTTAATTGACGTCACATGATGGGATTATATTACATACGCGAAAGCTTAAAATGTTGACTAACCAAATCACTACCTGTTTGACCAACTCACCTCGTGTACAAAATTACGGCGCGTAGCAGTTTATAGTTTAATGACGTCACTGCATCAAGACGTCACATGAAGGGATTACATTACATACGCGTAAGTTCAATACAAGGTCTAACCAAAGCACTACCTGTTTGATCAAATCACCTCGCGTACAAAATTACGGCGCGTAGCAGTTTATAGTTTAATGACGTCACTGCATCATGACGTCACATGAAGGGGTTACATTACATACGCGCAAGTTCAATACAAGGTCTAACCAAAGCACTACTTGTTTGATCAAATCACCTCGCGTACAAAATTACGGCGCGTAGCAGTTTATAGTTTAATGACGTCATACAGGGTGCGCGTGCTCGCACTCGCAACAAACAAACATGTCCAGTCACGACTCGAGTACGGGTTTTATAAGATACACCAAAGGTATAATTCCAAAATGGTCGCTATGTTCGAAAAAACGAGGCTATATGTTCTGATATAACATAGTCCTATATGTAATCTACATTTCGTATACATTACTTCAAATAAAACGACCTCCTTTGAATTTATAATCCTTTTATGATAAATTACGCCTTATTATAACACCACATTTTCGACATGTCATCGTCAACCAAATAAGGGCTCGATCCCTTGTCGAAGACTCGGCCTACGGACCAAGCAATCTAGTGTGTGATATATTCAAATGCTGTTCGGTATATTTTATTTATAATAATAATAATAAGATAACTTCTATTGCGCCTATATCCTTGGAAACCAAGCTCAGAGGCGCATCAAAACAAAAGGGTTGGTCAATCTCAAAATCCATAAGTAGTTTTCCAGTTGTCAACAGATGGGTCAAGGCGCTAGGGAGCTACGGTGGATAAGCAAGGTTGTAAAGATACGTTTTTAAATGGCGACGGAATTTTGTAATATTTTCAACTGATCTAACACTAAGAGGAAGCATATACCTTTACGATAATAGCTCCTATGCTTTAACATGGGGAAAATTCACTATCTCTTAACACGGGGAAAATTTGCTATGCTTTATCATGGAGACAATTCAAAATTTCGTCGTATACGTTTACGATAATAGCTCCTTTGTTTTATCATGGGAAAATTCCCTATCTCTTAACTTGGAGAAAATTCCCTATGTTTTAACATGGTGAAAATTCCCTATGCTTTAACATGGGGTAAAAATTCCCTATCCTTTAACCCAGGGAACTAACTGGCCACGCCCACAATGCCCATATAAGGTCATTTATGCAAGCTCATTTGCATAATCTCTCCGTTCTCCGTTGGATGGTGCAAGGTGCAATATCCGGGTATTTCCCTATCTTTTAACATGGGAGCCGGAACTACTTTTGCACTTGCACAACGGAAAACGGATGTTGCCTGCGCTAAAGGACATGTATTACTACTGCTAATACGTGTGCATGGAATCCAAACTATTCCCCATTGATAACCGAGCAGAAAATTATTATGGTCATAATGACAAGGATAATGATAACAAAAGCCACAACGCCGACAACGACGATTAGGTATTAGTACGCACAAAATGTCGACAACTGTCAATATTTTTCCACTTACTTGGACCCCTCCCAAAGCCGGTGGTGACACACATCGTGTTGGCAGCGACATCTTTGGTCGGGAGGCAAATCGGCGACACTTCCGGTGCGTACCGGATGTCTTCCGCAAGTTGCAGCAATGCAATGTCGTTGTTATGCCTTTGGTGTGTTAAGAGCTCATAATCCGGATGAGTTATGTTCCGCACAATTTCGATTGTCTGTCGCGAAGGTTCAGATTCTTTCGTTTTGTTGTATATACCAGCCACAACCACGAGCCAGTCTATGTCAAATGGATCGCCACTGCAAACGGAGGAAATGTAATGCGAATTAAGTGATCATGAATACTAGTGTTATCTAATAGTGGGCGGTAGGACTGCAGACTATGTGTAAACAAGTAAAAAGGTAAAGTAGGACCTTTGGACTGCTCAAAGCGCTTTACACTTTACTTCCTGGGAGACCTTTTCAATTGATTGATTGATCGATTCGCTTATTCAAACAGTGACAACATGTTACAGTACCAGCTCATCATGTATACATGTATGTACCTAACATATAATGTATGTATATATATATATATATATATCGCATCGAATATGCGACATCATTATACTCATTCATACGGCTGAGTGAACTGGAGCAGCGTAGAGTGAACGAACTTGCCCCATGTTCGACATGGCAGCACAGGATTCGAACTCGGGTTCTCTCAGTCGACACTCAAGTAACTGCAGCACTGCGCTCCACACAGGACCGCGAGTGATGTTACATGTTTCATCACAACATCGCCATACCTTTATTTTAACTTAGTTATTTGCACGGCTAAATGGATGGGTATATGCATAAATGAATGTACTGTAGTTTCACTTTTAGAGACAAATAAATTATAAAATGTTTATCCTGAATGCTTTTATCTGTCCCAGACTCACAACATAATATACCCGGTGCAAGAGTATCTCGATTATAACATTTCAAATCAAGCAAAACCAAAATTTTGTTGCGGGGACGTATAATACACAATGCACTAATCATTTTGGCAGAACTTGTTGCGCACCTGTCGTCATTTATAAGTAGGTCATCATCGCAAAAACCGCGATTTTGCAGCAAAATTTAATCAACCATGTCGCATAGGCAACTGTCATCATAATAAGAAGGAATTGCAACGATGTAAACGTACGCAATTACGGGTCATTAGAATATAAAACAGTTTCTGTCAATTAGTCCTTGCCAGATTCTATCTAATAGATATCCATGTAGGAGACGGATCAGTATATGGAAACACAATAGCTTTCTTATTTTTTTATGTGTAAAAACAAAATATAATCCTTGCGCTCACCACGAATTCTGTATGAACGCATCTTTTAACACAATGATAACTTAAGTGAAGCGAACGCTCCTTCATAGATCACTCTTGCTTTCTATTTTCAGTCGCTTTATGCGTTGTGTTCTGGCAGGAAGCTCTTAAATAAGGTAATTCACATGCGGTGTCTTCCGGTGTGGTCACAATAAACGTGTTTCCTGTGTTCAGACTTGTAAACAACAATATAATCATAAACAACTCACTATAACTAGCGAGTTGTTGAATTATTTCGGTGTTTACAAATCTGAATATTGTTTTACAGTCGACTATACGATGACATTGACGCCCGTAGCACAGCTAATCAAGGTATCCAGCAACGAACCGGACTAGTTAGATGGCTACTGTAGCTGTTAGGTAATTATTTAATTAAGATAGAGAGGGAGAGAAGGAGGGGGCGACAGACAGACAGACAGACAGACTGACAGAGAGAGAGACAGAGAGAAAGAGAGACAGAGAGACAGAGAGACAGAGAGACAGAGAGACAGAGAGACAGAGTGACAGAGAGACAGAGAGACAGAGAGACAGAGTGACAGAGAGACAGAGAGACAGAGAGACAGAGAGACAGAGAGACAGAGTGACAGAGAGACAGAGAGACAGAGAGACAGAGTGACAGAGTGAGAGAGAGACAGAGAGACAGACAGGCAGACAGAGAGACAAAGAGACAGAGATACATAGAGACAGAGAGACAGAGAGACAGAGTGACAGAGAGACAGAGAGACAGAGAGACAGAGAGACAGACAGACAGAGAGACAGAGAGACATAGAGACAGAGAGACAGAGAGACAGAGAGACAGAGAGACATGGAGACAGGGAGACAGGGAGACAGAGAGACAGAGAGACAGAGAGACAGAGAGACAGAGTGACAGAGAGACAGAGAGACAGAGTGACAGAGAGACAGAGTGACAGAGAGACAGAGTGACAGAGAGACAGAGAGACAGAGTGACAGAGAGACAGAGAGACAGAGAGACAGAGAGACATAGAGACAGAGATACAGAGAGACAGACAGACAGAGAGACAGAGAGGCAGAGAGACAGAGAGACATAGAGACAGAGAGACAGAGAGACAGAGAGACAGAGAGACAGAGAGACAGAGAGACAGAGATACAGAGAGACAGAGAGACAGAGAGACAGAGAGACAGAGAGACAGAGAGGCAGAGAGACAGAGAGACAGAGAGACAGAGAGACAGAGAGACAGAGAGACAGAGAGACGACGGAGAGAGACAGAGATAGGGTCAACAGAGCATTTGCAAAAGGTTGAACAGTCAAGAAAACAGCAGATGCTGGGGATCAAAAGAAACGACTCGTGGAGAAGCGGACTTGATCAAGTGATGTGGCCGCTATAAGTGGCGAGTTAGCGTGGAGTAGTCAGATCTTCGGACCTGACCAAGTGACGTGGCGGCTACGAGTGGCGAGTCAGCGTAGAGTAGTCGGATCATCGGACCCGACCAAGTGGTGTGGCGGCTACGAATGGCGAGTGAGCGTAGAGTAGTCGGATCATCGGACCTGACCAAGTGATGTGGCGGCTACGAGTGGCGAGTGAGCGTAGAGTAGTTGGATCATCGGACCTGACCAAGTGATGTGGCGGCTACGAGTGGCGAGTGAGCGTAGAGTAGTCGGATCATCGGACCTGACCAAGTGATGTGGCGGCTACGAGTGGCGAGTGAGCGTAGGGTAGTCGGATCATCGGACCTGAACAAGTGATGTGGCCGCTACGAGTGGCGAGTGAGCGTAGAGTAGTCGGATCATCGGACCTGAACAAGTGATGTGGCCGCTACGAGTGGCGAGTGAGCGTAGAGTAGTCGGATCATCGGACCTGAACAAGTGATGTGGCGGCTACGAGTGGCGAGTGAGCGTAGAGTAGTCGGATCATCGGACCTGACCAAGTGATGTGGCCGCTACGAGTGGCGAGTCAGCGTAGGGTAGTCAGATCATTGGTCTCTCAATTGAAATATTCCGGGTTCCAATCCTCCTGCCAGTTCGAATATTGGTAAACTGTGTTCATTCTACGTTGCTTCAGTTCACTCAACTGTATGAATGATTACCTTGCCGTATGCATAGTGTGTATGCATGCACGAATAATCTTCACACATTATTTAAAGTGTGGCTGAATACTTCCCAACGAAGTCAACATGATCTGTCAACTCGGGTCTGCCAAAGGACGTAAAATGCATGTAAGACGCCCTGAGCAATCAGATGAATATATACCGCGCTACATATTAACTTACCTTACGTATCATTATCTCTACTATAATACTACATGCTTTATTCCTGGATCTATTTATTTACATATACCGCATTAGGCACATTACGGTGGTTTCCAGGTTCCTCGAAATGTTTCCGATCCTAGAAGGTAAACTTACAGGCAGTGCGCCGCCGTCAGGACCCAACGACGGCTGAGGATCACCCCCCCGCAGAACAGAATGTCGAACCACTTCACGCTGATGCTGACGTGCCACGGCCACGAGAATGGCACGACGTCGACTCCTCCGAGGATGCGCAGGTCAGGAGGCAGCGGAGGCAAGTCGCCGGGGAGCAGAGACAGAGTCCTCCCGGTGCCGTCACCGCTACTCAACCCGGGCACAAACGGCTTGATACGGGGAATACCACACGGACCTGGTCGAACCAGAATGGACATAACTATTAAGCAACTGATCTATCAACCACTTGATCAGCTGCCTCGCAAAAGCTCCGTCAAGCCATCAATAATGATACCGTCGTATATTTTGTCGAAATTCTGACCCCAAAAGTATTTCTTGATGATAAAAACATAAATCAATTCACGTAAGTAAAATATGTCTCGTGATAAGGGATATTGATCAGTCGTCAAGGTTACATGTTATCACGATCGTGCAGACATGTGTTACAATGTTATATAAGTTAACACACACACGTTCATACATGCAGAGGATTACTTAAATATTTGCCAATTGTAATTGATAATTACAGCACAGAACTAAGGTATGAAAAAGCCGTGTAGCCTGACAAGTATTTGATCTTGCTTATAAATATACTGCTTGCAAGAACACATGCACGCGCGCGCGCGCACACACACACACACACACACACACACACACACACACACACACACACACACACAACACACAAACACACAAACACACACACAAACACACACACAATTTGTTTTCGAACTAACAAAAAATAAGCAATACATACGTTCCCCTTGTTCTACATGGCGGTAGCTGAGCAAGAAACCTTGTCCCGTCGTCTCTCCCGGAAATGTGCGGAATGTCACGTAGGCGCCATCCGAGTCAGTGTAAATTGCAGTAGCGTCGTCGGCTACGTCATTTGTTATGTTTGACCCACACACGGTCGCCAGGTGGAAGCTAGATAATCCCGCATTGCAGTTCAAAAGCTCCAGCGCGTCCGGACAAGGTACATCGGCGAACTGAACGACTACGCGCACAATCTAGTGCGCAACACCGGAAACAAGCCATTCGATGAACTTGATTTCGTCTCCATGTGTTAGTATAGATACTGAGGTTTACAAAAAGTAATGCTGCTTAATCCTGATGTTGTTGCAAGGAGACTGCTGTTGAACAAGTCTCTTCTTGAGAATCGATTATGATTATGATTAGTTATGATTTTGCGAAACAAAGGGAAAAACAAACATAGAGTACTGCAGTATTCACTTTTCATTTACATTTAAAAAATAAACAGTTGGCTAAATCTATGGTACAAATGTCTCATACATAACATACTGACCTTGTGTGTGTGTGCGTGCGTGTGTGTGTGCGTGAGTGTGTGTGTGTGAGTGCGTGAGTGTGTGCGCGTGCGTTTGTGTGTGTGCGTGTGTGTATGTGTGCTGTGTATGCGTGCGTATGTGTGCGTGTGAGTGAGTGTGTATGTGTGAGGGTGTGTGTATCTGTGTGAGTGTGTGCGCGCGCTTGTGTGCGCGCGTGTGTTGTGTGTTCGTGTGCGTGCGTGCGTGTGTGTGAGTGTGTATGAGTGTGTGCGTGTGTACTTGTGTATGTGCATGCATGTGTTTGTGTGTGTGTATGTGTGTGTGTGTTTGTATGTTGTGTGTACGTGCGTACGTGAGTGTGAGTGAGTGTGTATGTATGTGTGTGTGTGTGTGTGTGTGTGTGTGTGTGTGTGTGTGTGTGTGTGTGTGTGTGTGTGTGTGTGTGTGTGTGTGTGTGTGTGTGTGTGTGTGTGTGTGTGTGTGTGTGTGTGTGTGTGTGTGTGTGTGTGTGTGTGTGTGAGTGTGTATGTGGTTGTGTGTGTGTGTGTATGTGTATGTGTGTGTGTGTTTGTGTGTGTATGTGTGTTGCGTGTACGTGCGTAGGTGAGTGTGTGCGTGTGTGTGTGTGTGTGTGTGCTGTGTGTACGTGCGTACGTGAGTGTGAGTGAGTGTGTATGTGTGTGTGTGTGTGTGTGTGTGTGTGTGTGTGTGTGTGTGTGTGTGTGTGTGTGTGTGTGTGTGTGTGTGTGTGTGTGTGTGTGTGTGTGTGTGTGTGTGTGTGTGTGTGTGTGTGTGTGTGTGTGTGTGTGTGTGTGTGTGTTTGTTAGTGAGTGTGAGTGTATGGTTGTATAATAGTGTGGGCACATCCGTGTAGATATGTGTTTATGCGTTGTATGTGTGGTCGTGTATAATTAATAATAAAAAATATCCGACACGTCACTAACGCGGTAGTCTGAAAGAAATAATGTTCCAAATGAATATAAACTCGTCTTCGTTTGTTGTTTTTTTAAACTAATGCAGAACAATAATAATAATTCGTGCGAAAAAAAATGTGTGTAAAAATAGTGTTCCAGTTTTGCACTGGCATGCAAAACAACGACTAATATAGATGAATTAGCAGTCGCTTGGAAGATAATTTCGTTCGAACTAACGCGTTACTGACGCATCATTGTATGCTTCAAAATCCATGTACATTTCCAACCAAAATTAATATAGCATGGCAACAGTGAACGCAGCAACTTAATTCAGACAAGATTCCAAAAGGATGTGCATTGTGTATTCCAAACATAGACAGCTTCTCTTTCTGCCTCTAGATTTATTCTCACCTTATTGGGAGGCGCCCGTATTATCCACACACAATTCGTGTCGCTAGGATAACTTGTGCCCGTAGTGTAGCCGGGGGATGCAATCTGTCCAGAGCTGGCGCCGAGGACGAACTTAGACCTGCACGCTGAACAGAAACATAACATAGGTGTCGGAACCGGGGTGCTTGGGGGAGTTCAGCCCAGCAATATTTTAGGTGGGGCGGGATGGAGATGAGATTTAGAGGCTCAGGATGTTTTAGTGAGCCTTAGGACGGGGAGCAAATGGAGGTTTTTGGAGATCCTCAGCCCCCAATATTCACCATGTTCCGACGCTACTGACATCACATTGGTGTCATTTTGCTTACATTACCAATGGAACGACTATTGGATATGTGACCCTCTCCTGTATTCACAAAACAAATATAAATTTTAAGCACATGCAGGCGGTCTTCTTTCGCATCTAGACACGAGTCTTTATCATAAGACCAAACGTGCCATAGTCGTCTATGTCGATGTATCATTTCGTGGACATTTCATGTAAATTTCAGCAAAAAAATTAACATTTTGGCTCAAGTAGTACATACAAAAATCATAGTGCTCGTTTTGGCAGCCATCTTGATTTATAGACGATCACATTGAATTCGCATAGTAGTTGGAAAAAAGGAGTTGGAAAATGCCAAATCGTCTGGTCTACAAGCCTCTGGTAGGGCTTTATAGGCTCCATTGTTTGAGGATCCTTACCTCTGCAGCATAAAAAACAAAGTCCTCATGCAGGTCCAAAGCGACTAGAACTTTTTCGCGGGAATTCCTTAGCGACTAGTAACAATTTCTTAGATCTCGTTTGCTGGTGCGTTTAAAAAGCAGGGATATGCATGTTGAAAGTACAACGGCGTTCTGGGTATGATTAATCACTAAAGTTGACGTACCATTTACGTCTTGCAGCAGCTTGGTTAAAGTGGAGTTAGCCAAATGGTGTACACGAAAATATCTAGTACAAGTCCAATACGTTAATCTCATAAATACTTCTTTATTCAGAGTTTTACTATCTCTACTGAAAATGCAACATTTGAGACGATATCAAATCACTTCAAAAACAGAATGCCGCATTGTTATCATTGGAGTTCACATATAACGTAATATATATATATATATTGCATATACACGGTCTGATTACTATAGCGGAATGGCGCGTCCTGGACTAGTCACTAATACAATGATTTTATATGGTCAAGCTGACATATCCAACGTCACGGTCGCGACGCAGTGTAAACTTCAACACGTCTTCAGAACGTGTTTGCCATCAGCAGGAGCCGGATGATATATGAATGTCGTCACATTAACAGTAACTGTTTTTGCCCAACGCCAGAGCGGAGCTGGCTAATGTATAGGCATTGCAAAACATGCAATACAGCGGTTTTCATATGGTATGAAACTTGGTTATTTCATTTCTCGCCACATTGTGTGAATTCGAATATATAAGGGAATGTCTGTCGGCTGGACAGCATTCGCCAGCACCGCGACATCTTCAAAGGGTAACTCTGGAACCTGCTTGAAGAGACAAGTCTACAAATCATGGACACTCACCAGCCGGGCAACCAACAAACTAGCAACCGCACAAACAAAGATGGAAAGAAGTGTGTTAAACATAACATATCGGGAGAGAAAAACAAACATCTGGATAAGAGAGAAGACGAAGGTCATAGACGTTATAGAACAAATCAAAAGACAGAAGTGGACCTGGGCAGGGCACATCAGTAGATCACAAGACAACCTATGGACATTGCGTATCACTATATGGAGACCTTACGACTGGAAACGATTGGTGGAGAGATGAACTAAACGAATACTGGAAGGGTACCATCTAGCAGAGGATAGCGCAAGACAGGCACATCTGGAAACGGATTCTGAGGCCTTCGCCCAACCACGGGACACTATTATGCTGCACAATTATGCTGATGATGAAGATGATGAAGGAGATTAGAGATAGTAATACACAAATTATGTTTGCGTGGCTATTACTGAAATGATAATAACATTGCAATTTAGGATTTAAAAGAACGACTGATGATGACATGCATATTGGCGCAGTGGCCACCCTCAGTGATAACACAGCCTGGCGATAGTGTTGTGGAAAAGGCTGAGTAGATGATTGAGATCTAATATGACCTATCACAATGTAATCATCTACTCAGCCTTTTCCATAACACTATCGCCAGGCTGTGTTAGCACTGAGGGTGGCCACTGCGCCAATATGCATGTCATATGTATATATATATATATATATGCATATAATTATATATATATATACAGACTAGTCAGATCAATAAGTTTGAGAGTTGATAAATTTTAGCTATGCAAGACATCACCACCTATAAGTTAGCCAATGAAAATCGCCGTACTATAAAAGTGGTTTCACGGACTGAATATCACGTAGGATATACGACAAACCTTGTCTTGCCGCATATTCCAAAGGCACTGAACGACGTCGTTGCTGAAACAGCGACAATTAGACAGAGATGCAAAGTGGGTAAATGCAGCCAAACAATGATAACATGACGCATTGTTCCTCGTGTCTATCTAAAAACTAGCTAACGTGCGTGCGTGTGTGTGTGTGTTCGTGCGAGCGTGCGCATTTGTGCGTGCGTGCATGTGCGCGTGCATGTGGGTATGCGCGTGCGTATAGGTGTGCGTATAGGTGTGCGTGCGTGCGTGTGTGTGTGCGTGTTTGCGTGTATGTGTGTATGTATATGTATTTATGTATGTATTTATCTACGACCCATCGGACGAAAAGTATCGTCTTTACTTCTTTAAAATACCCCACTGGTTAATGTAAGGTTTTTAAGCAACTGCTTTGTCCATCACGTGATCTGTTGCCTAGCAAAACCTCCGTCAAGCCATCAGAAAACACGTGGTGGGTTCGGATATTTCGTCGTATATTTTGTTGAAATTCTGGTCATAGAAGTGTTTTTTTTATGACAAAAACATACGGTAAAGTTTGTAAAGTGACAACTGGATGCGGTAATGTTTGATTTATGAGATGTCATGCAGCAATAGTAATGTAATTCACGTATATATAACCATTAACACCATTGTTGGCAAAGCAAAGCTTGACGGAGGTGACGCGCAAAATTCGATTGTGACGTAGGCGAATTGCGACGTACTGGAATTGTTCACAACGTTATGTCTTCTGATATCTTTCCACGCTACGTAAACGTTCCACTGATCAGAGGGGGACGGTTTACGTAACTTACGTCATTACAAACGCCAGGCACGATTACGTCAGGAAAACATAAGTGTTGCCCTTATAATTCCAGTGTGTGTCTGAGGTACAACGCGAAATACTTTGAGTATGCTATCTTACACGCATACTAAATTATAAAAAAAGTGCAAGTTTATTATATGTACAGCTCTACTAAGAAAACTTTCATATAATCAACATTTATTGTTATATGCATGTTATATTGTTGATAAACATAGTAATTAAGTACATCAAACTGTGCTGCAATTCTCGTTCTCTTACCATTTTGAATCCGGCATCCATTAATTCTTCTCCGAGATTACCTCTTGCGCTGAAAAATATACGTCTTATGGGTAGGATAATTTTTCAATGGTGCTGAAGCTCCGGTAGCCCCCCCCCCCAATATGAATTTCGTTCCCGCGCCACTGTGACACACTAGTCGGAAATACAGACATTCAGATCTGGTTCGGTCTGATTTGTTCTGTTCGTGCATGTTAACGATTATGGTCTAGGTCTGTTTTGATACCGACATGGAACTGTGCACGTTTTTATAGAATAAGGTCAATAAACAATATTTCGTGGGAATCTGCTTACACCGTCAGGCACTGCGTATATGTTATGCATACACACATATTTTTTATTTGTGGTTAGTCTCACCATAATCGAAAGTATGTTCTCCACTTATAATACTAAATCCAGAATTGCTAAACACAATATGCTCTATTACGTAGGAACAAGCTAAACAACGTAATAATTTCGCTCACCATTTAGCATAGTGCAAACACAGAACGAACAGACATGATGTTCCAACGAAAGACATAATCTGTGGCCGATCTTGTAGCAAGTTGGATATTCAGTCGTTGCTTCTTAGTGGTGGTCGACGCAGCGAAAAACCAACGTGGGCTTCAAGGCGTGTTGTCGAGTCGACGAGAGAGTCACGTTTTGCTGATGACCGCTGTTGGACGTATTACCTTTTACTCTGTCACGAAGCTTCCGCGAATACTGTGTACATCCGCAGTTCTGCAATGCCCTGAATGAATGGCCAGTAGATATTGCTTGTCTGATCACGCGTACATTAACCAAGAGGCGTGTCGTCTGGCTGCGGTCTTCGTAATATCCTCATTCACTAACCGCTGGGCGGGCTAAAACACCTTATTGCGGCGAGCGAAACCGCAAAGTTGAACGACAAATTGCATCATTAGTCTTTATCGCCGGAGTCGAGTTGGTTCCAAAAAAACTTCTTCGTCCGAGTGTCTTGTTATACATTGGCAAGAGGCGCGGTTGTGTGGTAGCTGACACGTCGCGTTTTTATAGCGGAATTGAATGCGTATAACTATAGCACGATATGGTTCGTGTAAAAACATGTCTCTCGTCATTGGGGACTCGTGCCTAAATAACCCCTGCCCGCTGCTCCCCCCTCCCCCTCCCCCTCCCCCTCCCCCCTCCCCCCTTCCCCCTCCCCCTCCCCCCTCCCCCCTCCCCCTCCCCCTCCCCCCTCCCCCCTCCCCCTCCCCCCTCCCCCCTCCTCCTCCCCCCTCCCCCCTCCCCCTCCCCCCTCCCCCCTCCTCCTCCCCCCTCCCCCCTCCCCCTCCCCCTCCCCCCTCCCCCCTCCCCCCTCCCCCCTTCCCCCTCCCCCTCCCCCCTCCCCCCTCCCCCCCCCCCTGATTATACCGTAGGCTGTCAACTGCACGTAATTACTGCATTAACTCCTACGCTGAACAATATACGTCTTATGGGTAGGATACTTTTTCAATGGTGCTGAAGCTCCGGTAGCCCCCCAATATTGCATGTTGGCTTAGGATATATTTGTGGGATGGACTGATCTCCTCCGGAAACCAACGACCCGTTTAAAAAATGTACGACCCCCTCCCTCTCAAACACTTCCTCCTATGTGGTGTGTTTGATTGTTATCTGGCGAAAGAATCAGTTTCGGTAGCGGTGCCATATTTGAACAAGTGCAAGTGATAGAAATATGGCCAACGCATCAGTTCACTTTGGGACCCCTTTTACCCCTCTTATAAATCGAAATTTTGCCATAGGACAGAGTCAACGTGTCCAGTGAGTGCAGATGAACATAAAGACTGCAGCTGCACACTATTGCAATTACACATGATGTATTATTTGACTGTACCAAGTTGTTCTTCGTAGTTGTAAACAAGACGTCAGTACGTTTTTATATAATAATATATTCACTACCCATAAATAGTCAGAATGTGTTGCTCGGGTGTTACCATGTTCGGTGAGGTGTTGGAAAACACTTCAAAAAAAGGTATGAGTTCAGCCGAACATTCATCTAACTATAATCGAGCCAGTCTATGTAGGTGTATATTTTAAGGTGTTTCTCCGAGACGGCTTGCATTTCAGGCGCCAAACCTACAGAAAAACACTTAATAAAAATGGATACGAGTGCCAGGAAGAACAGGACTGTATGGTCAAACGAGGCGTGGACAAGAAGGTGGGACACCAACGTTGTAGATTAAGGGAATTTGTCCCAGTCCCAGCTGGACGAGACAGCACGCGCCTGGCTTCAGGACCACCACCCCCCTTATTCATACACAAGAAGACGAAGAAGTCGAACATTCATCTAACTATAACTGAGCCAACATATGTATGTGTATATGTCAAGGTTTTCCACCGAGACGGCTTGCATTTCGGGCGCTAAACTTACAGAAAAACATTTAAGAAAAATGGATACATTCATCCGAACATCCATCTAACTATAATCGAGTCAGCGTATGTATGTGTGTAACAGTGGTTCTTAACAATTTGGGGCAGCGACCCAAAGTTGGTCGTGGGATAAGCTTGGCGACCCAGGCCTTCAAACAGTTCAAGTCGCATTCCGAGTTAAATACCAGTTTTATCTTAAATTTGCATATTACAAGAAACATATTTTATGTGGAATTGAGGGAAGTTATCTATTGTCTACGGGTCTCTTGAGTCCCTTGAAATTTGTATTTAAAAGATGGCCGATGTCAGAAAGCAGCTTTAAATATATATTCAAAAATAACGCATACATATATAAACGATCATTTATAAGATTAATTACGCTTGATTGGTGAACACGGAGGAATCGGGGGAATAACAAGATGTTGGCCGACAATCCGATAGATAGACGGTATAATGTGCCTGGTCATGCCGATGAAACCGATATTTGTTTGTGAACGTGTACTTTGAGGGCTTTGATATATAGTGTTATTCGACAACGGCACAGAGTATCACCCAGTGCGCACATGACGCATTTGCAGGAGCATCAAACAACCTGACTTGCGTGACTATTACCTTACGGCAAATGTCACCTGTGATGATATGTCACAAGACATTTCAAATGCATAATACATTTGGCATAATTCATTCGTCTCGCATGCATCCGGTACAGGCAAACGGGACAACGAAGGACCATTTGGAATGTCATTGGAGACTCTTGGCGACCCAATGCTTTGGTCGTGACCCAGGGGTTAAGAACCACGGGTATATAATGTTAAGGTATTCCCCCGAGACGGCTTGCACTTCGGGCACAAAACTCGGGCGCAAAATTTATAAGGATTAATGTAAGTTTAAGAGAGCAGTCTATGTAGAATGTAGTTATTTTAAAGCAGATTGCTGTTCCTTAGATAGGCA
This sequence comes from Escarpia spicata, assembly GCA_963995525.1. Lineage (NCBI taxonomy): Eukaryota > Metazoa > Annelida > Polychaeta > Sabellida > Siboglinidae > Escarpia > Escarpia spicata. The sequence continues at coordinate 6,861,374 of OZ023217.1, forward strand.
ATGTTACGTAATGTAGCCTTTTGCTACATATGTTTCATGTATTTTTGAAAAAAAGACACTAATATAAGAAACCGGTCTATAATTGTGAGTTATGTTTTTGGCTGAGATCTCTTCTTAAAAGTGTGTTTACATGCGCTTATTTAAAATCTTCTAGAAATAATACCCGATAATGTTACGCTATTTGTTATTAAGCTATATCAAGTAAAGATTACCGAACTTATTTTGAGAGGAATTATGATTGTCCTCACTTTATCAGATGTAGTGTAGAAAAGCAAGTAGGGAATTTGTTAGGGGCGGTTCTACCGTCACATGATTTAATGTGCGAATTGGAGATCAAGAACGGATCGCGCTAAATTTATCCTTAAATCTACGTTTACAACAACGTACGGATGCACTTCAGCTGGAGCACTATGCAAATGTAAGGTGTATCCTCCTTTCGTAATTTTGTCCTTTGACATTTAGGCAACTGTGTGGGAGCATGCAATGCAAGTTGTTGTTTTGCAGTAAGAGACCACGCCTGTTGGTATGCCGGACGTCACTGGGTCAGACATTCTCCACCAGTGTAATAAAATCAAGATACCCACATTCGAAAACACTGCGGAGGTGTTTTCAACTTTAAAAGGTAAGTTCTTATATAGCGCAGTGTCCTGTTCTCTTGACTGCTCAAAGCGCTTTACACATTACTCCCTGGCAGACCTGCTCAATTGAACACCATCTCCACTTCTCTGAGAAGCATTCAGCAACGCTGCAATTAATGCGCGAAGATTATTCATACGCAAATATCCACCGCTATCTATAGCCAGCCACTCATTCATACAGCTGAGTGAACTGAAGCAACGTAGAGTAAACGAATTTGCCCAAGGTTCGACACCGCCGCATAGGATTCGAACCCGGGTTCTCTCAGTCGAGAGTCCGAAGCTCTTACCACTGTGCTACTGCGCTCCAACGTAGGTTCAAAACACCGAATACAAGGGGGCATGTGTAATTACTATTGCGATACTATCGCAATAATATCATGGAAGCTAAACATGCTTATGCCAATTTTAGTTGGTGTCAGTTAAGCTACAAATCGCAAAGAAGCAGTCCCAGACCAGCATTGGCGGGTGACGCCATCACTTAGAGTTGGAGTCACAACGGCGATTTGAGAGTCATGTCGATTTGATCACCAAATGTTGATATTGGGTTGGTGGATTGAGTAAATAAGTGAACATTACGTAATAAAGTTGGAAAATCCCGTATGTGAATAAGTGAGCTACACAGGGAAGCCTGCTGTTGTGTGCCAACTATCGTTACCTACTATCGATAGTTCATTATGCTATTGTCGATAACTATATATAGTATTGCATCGCCAAATCTACTATCGCGATGCATCGATAGTTTGATGTATTGTTACACGCCTACTGAATACACAGCTTCATAGGTGACCGGTTTTTTTAAATAATACAATCACATTATATAATGTAATCTAAATTATTTATGTTGACAGTCTAATTAATTGCAAGACTATTTTCAACACGAGTATAGTGTATTTTAAAAGAAGGTTGAAGACAAATACTCTAGACTGATTTGAAACTGGTTCAAAACACCGTGCATAGGCGTCGACACGAAATTAATGTGAGGGGGGGTTGAGCAGAAGTTTCTGTAGCATTCCACTCTACACTTCCGCGCGCTGTTGGACGTGACATCGGAAGACGGAGGCGAGGGTGCCGTTCAAAATGTTTCGTCTACGTTCACCTTTTTTGTACCCCGTCAGACTCTTCGTAAACCTCGATTTGCACTCCCGGGCTTCCCGCAAAAAAACCGCACCAACTTCCACAAATAATACCATCTTTCTCAATGGTACCCCCCACCAAAAACAATTACACTACAAAATGCCATCTCTTCCCTAAATATTGGGGACTAAGCCCCTTCCACAGTTATCGAGGGCTCAGTCCTAAAGCCCCCCCCCCCCCCCCCCCCCCCCCCCGGTTCCGACGCCTTTGCTATCGTCGCGATGAAAACAGGGCTATGTCTCATAGCCAGCGCTACGTAATAATCGTTTTGACGGATTGCACAATAAAGTAGTTCATAGATGGCAGCACCGATTTGGTGCACATGCCACTGTGGCATGTTTCATTCGCTAGGTGGCGTGATAATTCCTTCTACTTGCTCTCACCTACCGCGCTTTTATTCTTGACGGTTTGTGTTCGATCAATGGTGGAAGGATAAGAAACCAATTGCTGTGGGACGGGAGACTCCTAAGACCACAATTGATCGCTATCATAGGAGCCACCCAAAAAAAAAAATTATAAATTCTTTATGTTTCTAATCCTAAGTTTTATAAAGAAAAAATAATGATAATATATTATAAACCTTTTTTTATTGTATTTCTCTTACATACTGTGTGTGATGATTGTTTTGTTGATGTGTGTTGTGTACGCGTGTGGTCATGTAAACATGTGTGCAAGCATACATATAATATTTATTTAATATAGCGCCAGATCCAATTATAAATTGATCGTGGCGCTTTACAACATGTAGAACCCAGATAGAGGTAATAATGATGGCTAAATGCATTTTCTAAAAGAAATTCTTATACAATTATTATTAATCAAATACAAATAAATACAGTAATTAAATAAATACACTAAAATAATGATATTAGCTACAGTTATATGTAGAAATAAGACAATGCCAATTCATTTAACTGAACTAATGTACATGTAGGTATAACATAAATATATAAATAGGTTACTTAATACATAAGAGATATAAAACAAATCAATGCAGAGACTAAACTATGCCAAATTGGACTAGAACGAGAGTCGAAAAAAATGAGTCTTTAAAATCGAGATGGCGATCCATAACGACACCAAGGTTACGAAAATATCTTGAGGCAGTAATCGTAACATCTCCTACGCGTATCACACTGCCGTCAATAAGCGCAGCGGCAGTCTTTGGCACTACGGGAAGATATTCCGTGTTATTGTTGTTCATGCAGTTGTAGTTTGATGTCATCCACTGATTGACAATATCTAGACACTCCTCCAAACGTCGCAGTGTAGCAGCCAATGCAGTCGCAGTGAGATAGAAATGACAGTACAATTGCAGATCATCCACATAATGATGAAAACAAAGTCCATGCGCCCTGGTTATGTCGCCAATTGGTTATACGTACAACGAGAATAACAAAGGACCCAGCACCGAACCCTGTGGGACACCCGATGTCACTTGAAACAATTACATTGTATTTTTATGGAATGTATTGCACACATTCATGATATAATAAATGTAGTTGTTATATGTAGTAATTTAATATATAGTGCACGTGACGTTATATTGTTGAATGCATATAGTGTTTGGCATAACTTGAGAATCCTCTCAAATGTGTCTATCACTAAATCAGTGATATTATTAATAACATGTAGTAAATTATATTTCAGACACTTTTATGTAAATTCATGTTTAAATCTGGATGTATGCAGTTCAGAAGTTCTCCGAGTATCATAGTCATGTATGCCAGCATTTGGGGTTAACTGCCAATTTAATAAGTAGATATGTAAATTATGATGTCTATATTTGTATTAACATTTTAGTTCTCGTAATGTTAGTATGTCAACTACTTTTAATATGTTGAGTTGTTTAAAAAGCGGTATGTGAATTTTTTTTTCTTAATATTATAATTCACACAGCTTTCTGTAGGATTGTAATTGATCTGTTTCCTTGATATCCCCATGTCGTGATACAATAAGTTATGTGAGATTATAGCAATGCATTATACAATATAATTTTTATTTCTAAAGGTAGCACATGTTTTAAATATTCCTAAAGTTCTGGAACACTTATTTGAAACTTTTTCCGTGTTTTGTTTTTGCAATTTAAGTTAATGTCTAGAGTTAACCTAAGACGTTTAATTATTCCACTCTCTGAATATTTATGTTATATATTTTGAGTAATAATCTTTGTGTAGGTTTGTTTGGCATCTAGAAGGTCATATATTTAGATTTACTTTTATTCAGTGACAATATTATTAATATTAAGCCACTCAAGTATTTTGAGAAGTTCATAATTTATTACAGATTCTGTACTTTTGTTTTGTATTGTATCACTGAAAATTTTAATGGTGCTAAATTAAGTAGTATCATCAGCATATATGATATAAATTTAAACATTTGGCTGGCTTGTGGGAAGTCATTTATATATATATATATATATATATATATATATATAATAGTGGTCCGAGGATCGATCCTTGTGGTACACCAATTTTTATAGGTAAAGTTTCAGATGAAGTATTATCAAATTCGATTTACTGTTTACGGTTGCTTAAATAGCTTTTGAATAAAAGAAGAGTCTTGCCATGTAGGTCATATTATCTTAACGTGTTTAGTAATATTGAATGGTCAATAGTATCAAATGCCTTGGAAAGGTCTAGAAAAGTAATACCGTAAGTCCTTTGTATCCATTTGAGTAATTATTCTATCCACTAGTTCGAATGATGCAAATTCAGTTTAATGGTTAGGTCTAAAACCACACTGATTATCAAAACATGGAATAAATAAAATAATTAGATAACTGATTATGGATTATTTTCTCTAAGACTTTATAAATCACTGGAAGGAGAGAGATGAGCCTATAAGTTTTGAATAGTGTTGGATCATTATTTTTGAAAATTGGAATTACTCTTGCAATTTTAAATTTATCAAGAAATATGCCTGTAATTATTGCATGGTTAATTTATAATGATAAAGATACCGTCAAATCCACTACTGTTTTTGGTTGGGAGATCAGTTATTGTTTTCTTTACAATTTCTTTTGTTTTTAAGTAGTAGTCATAATCCTTGTTTCCTGCGTATTGAATGTTTTCTGCAATAGTTTTACCTATTTCTGTAAAATAGTTATTGAATTTGTTTGCTATGTCTGACTTTCTTTGACCATTGATGAAAAAGACTTTTAATTTCTTTTAATTTTTTTAATAATTTCATTTAATGTTTTCCAAGTATTTCTTAAGTCATTTTTTAATTAGTTAAATCGTGATTCAAAATAGATTTGTTTTGCTTATCGAATATTTTAAATATGGTGTTGTGCAAGGTTTTGATGTTACTTTTAATGTTCTCATAATCTGGTGAATTAAGGTCAGACATTGTTAATTGTTTATACAGTGTGTCCCGATATCTAATAGATTTGAGTAACCCTTGAGTGATCCAAGTTGATTATTTAATGTTTATATTTATAAAATTTCATTATTTTAACCAGCATGTGCTTACTTTTAGCGTGCTTGGTTACATCATTTATTATGTTGTATTTAAATTTGGAATCTTCAATTTGTTGTTTAGGTAGTTTGCTGTACAATTTATATGAATCAATTTCAATTTTAAGTTTCTGCATGCCTTCATCACTTTGTGTGTCTATTTTTAGACATTTAAGAAGAAGTTCTACTTTAAGCCGTGTGTATATAATTAAAACATAAATTTGATGGTCTAAGAAAGTGTTTTGAAAATCCTAGCAGTACTTTCCAATATAGATTTATTTAGGGTACAAAAATCTATCAGTGTTGGGAAAGTAATTTGGGGGTATAGACTATGTGATGTTAAAATATATTAAAAAAAATTGCTGTAAATTATGTTTTCATTTATTTTAGGTAAATTTATATTAAATTTCCCTGCCATATGATATTATTAATATTGCTATTTCCAGATACGATGTAACTGATGAAAGTTCATAAATAAATTGTGTAATATTTTTGTTGCATGACCTTGGGGTCCATATATATTTTTAATGGTCATAGTCTTTGTTAAACCAGTTCCAGTTATTTGGATTACTAGTCCTTCCCAGTGTTAGTACGTATTTAGATTCATTTTATTTTAGATTAAAATGTATTGTCTACATATATTAGTAACCCTCCTTTGTCGCTGTATTTGTTCTTGTGTTATACAATCATATCCATCTAAACAAAATTGAGAAAAATCTTCTTCATCAGCTTTCCACGTCTCTTGTAAGCATTTTACGATTAATTTAAAACTGTGTCTACATAGGTCCTCTACGAATATATCAAGTTCATTCAACTGTGCATTTATGGACTGAATGTGTGAGCTTAGAATACTAAATTTGTTATTATTTCTAGTTGTTAAATTGATGAACTTTTCAATGTCATAGTAGGAAGAGCAGCGTATTTCTTGTGGTTCGTTGTCATCATTTCTATCTAAAACAGTATTTAGATTGTTGTTACTACCTCATAAGTACGAGAGGAAATCCTCATCAAATGTTACTGTGCCTGTATTTGTGGAATCGGTCATACGTGTACTTTATAATATTAATATAACTATGGTTATGCGAAACTGTTGAGTGTTGCAAATGAGTAAATCAATATTTGTTGTTGTTCCGTGTGTACACCAATACTGCAGTACACTTTATGTAAATATGTGAGTGAAGTGAGTTAGACATTAAACTATATTGACAATGTATATATAATAAAAACAAAAACAAGAAAAACTAAATTACTTTGGCCATAAGGGGATGATCCAGGGAGATAGCTAAATAATATTATATATAGTATAGTATACCCAACAAACAAATCAGCAAAAGTCACATTATTGATGATATGATAAAGCACTACACTAACACACCCTGGGTACACGAACAATAAGTATTAGTGAGAATAACATAATTAAATTTCATATGGAAAGTGGATAAACAAAACAAAACAAAACAAAAACAAAATGAATTGTTATCCAAGATGTATAAAAATCCAATTTGCATTTTGTCCATCTATGCATAGAAAATGAAGAAAAATAAATCATAATTTTTAAAAACATTGTTATTATTTCTACCAACGCACGAGCATTTATTAGTGTTTGTAGTCATATATGCCTAGATACAATAACTTGAGTATACTATTATTGTCCAAAGTCGGGTGGTTGGCGCAGTGCCACTCGGCAAATAGTCAGCCAAAACATAGCAGGTGTAGGCGCCGTTTATGTAATCAGACTGAGACTAGCCAGTGCTACAGGCATTGTCACAAACAGGGGTATCACTCCTGCTCAGTGCCGGTTCCTCGCCGTTTGAAGCACTCGTCCTGTTTTGATCTGACCTGGTGCACCGTCATGTCAGTGTCTTTGTGCAATAGGTTACCATTGTATGTCCAACTGTCTGAAATGGGTCCTTCTTTTTTAAGTTTCCTGAGTTCATATAGAACTTGGGAACGGTACCTGGTTAAATCTCTAAATCTCTAGGTACTGAGTTTGCATTGCGCGCTTTGTGATTCACTCGTGCTTTGTAGACCGAGTTCCTGCGCCGATCTGTATTGAATCTGACGATTACTGAGCGTGGCCGTCCCTCGGTGATACGTTTTCCTATTTTGTGTGCTCTATCGATCTCCACAAAAAGCCTCAATTCACACGTGTCGGTCTTGAGCAGTTTACAAACCAAAGCCTTCTACAGAGGTAGATGTTTCATTTGATCGATAAAGACACAAATAACATATTCGGGGAAGACAACATAAATCAAATGGTCGTGGTAACGAGTTTAAGATCAAAATGCTGTAATTATAGGCGAACGGTGGACACCACCTAACGGACCGACTTATAAGGTCCTATTACACACAAGCAAGTGTTATATAATTGGAAAGCCCTACATCTCGCCGTATCAACGAGACATGTCATAAATCTGCCAAAAGGTGCAGTAAGCGTGAATCCTAGGTCAAACAAGTTCATCGGTAAATTACGATTTTTGGTAATTATGCTCTTCCACAAACGTCTTAACATTACGATTAATTACCCGTCACAGTGAGGTACGACTTGTAGTTGTAGCCTGATTGATATGGCAAATGTGGTGCTAGAGTCAAACAGTGAAATTATGAATGTTCGAAACTCATAAAGTTACAATGACAATGTATCTACTTCGTTTCTACGAACACGTCATATAATGTGTGAAAAAACCAATCTCTCCCCAGCAACATGATATATGACATGGAGCTGTCAGGCGATGATGTATGTTTGGGCGTCGATCAAACAGAGTCACCGTCAAATGATAAATGATCGAAATTGCGCCAACCCGCAAACGTCATACAGTGTTGATGTATGCATATCTATTTTACCTACATACTGTTAGGCATGCCATATAAAATTTAAACGCGAACTGTCTCACAGTAAACATGTGATACGACGAGGTGTAATCAAGTGATGGATTAGGTTTGAGTAAAAAATCAAACTCAGCCACTATAAAATGATGAATGTTCAAATGTTGTACGATTACAATGGTGGCGTATCTACCTTTTCTACATAAAATAGGCCATGCTATACACCTTACAAAGTGTATTGTTTCCTCATCAAAATTAGGTCTGACATGGGGTTGTATTTGGTGCTATAAGTGTATGAAGCAAAAGTTGATCAAGGTCCCCAATGATGCAGTTACTAGTTATAGTGGACCAACCAAAGATTAAAACGTTCTCTAGACATTTTATCGGCATTGTTTATTAATAGTGGGCATCCATCTTACTTATAGGATAAGGAAAATGGGTGGATGCCATCCTCGATTTTGAACTTAAAGCTTATTTTAAAGGTCACAAAGCCAATTGACATTTTATCGGCATTGTTTATTAATAGTGGGCATCCATCCTGAATCACTTACTCATAGGATAAGGAAAATGGGTGGATGCCATCCTCGATTTTGAACTTAAAGCTTATTTTAAAGGTCACAAAGCCAATTGGTGTCAACATGTCCTTTTGTTATGAATTGAAATCTACTTAAGTACTTCTAAGCACAAAACCAAAGCTTTTTTATGATTTACGTAAGTATTGGCTGTGATGTAAGGTGTTAAATTTTTGTACCCGTTAAAAGTGACTGGAATAATGCAACACAAACAGGTGATTTTCGCGAAATGTGTTTGTCGTGTATATCAACGTTGCTTACATAGCCATTCTTTCCGTGTTAGGATATTTTCAAAAGCCTACACATACAGTATGAATAATACTATGTATAATTATACTGCGCCCTTTTCAGTCTAAACTGCTCAAAGGCGCTTTACAAATTCATTAATGCAATTCATACATAGCAAAAAAAAATCAAAGCATAAAAACTATGGACAATTAAAACTAAAGGTCTATGATATGTAAATTACAAAGTATATATATATATATAATAAACACATACAAAGCTATCTACGAACCATGCAATAAACGATTTTTATATAAAAAGTCATAAATAATTTAAAATCTTCTAAAATGCCTTCCGAAACAAGTACATCATTAACTGTCTTTTGGATAGATCTGTCGATGGAGCTTGGCGAATGGACAGGGGTATGTTGTCCCCCAGCTGGGAACATCCAGCAGCAACCTGCTCTCAGGCCGAAGAGATCTTCCAGGATTGTGATGCACCAACATGTCTACTGTGTAGGATGGGCCTTCGTCGTGGATTGCCTTGTAGGTCAGTATGAGTAATTTGAATTGCAGACGATACCTCACTGGCAGCCAGTGCAGTGCGCTAAGGACAGGCGTGATGTGTGACCGCCTCGGAACAAGGGAGACAATGCGCACGGCTTTGTTCTGCACTCGTTGTAACTTGGCCAGCTGCCATGCGGGGAGGCCATGCAGCAATCCATTCAAGTAGTCCAGTTTTGACGCGACGAGGACGTGGGTGGCTATCTGGGCCGTACCGACATCCATATATTTTCGAATCTTCCCGATGCTCCGGAGATGGTATTAAGTTGACCGACACACCATGTTGACATGTGCCTGCAGTCCATAGTTTGAGTCAATAATTGCACCAATATTCCTCGCCTTCAACTTTACCGGGATAATGCTCTCCCCAATGGAGATGTATGCCACGGCTGCATTGACGAGCTGCCCGTTAGTTCCAACCACAACAAACTCCGTTTCGTTGTCATTCAGTTTTAGGAAGTTCCAAGCCATCCAGATCCTAACCTCTCCATGGCGTCAAGCGCCGACTGGGAAGAAGCGGGGTTAAAGGTAAGCAGCGGTTGGCTGTCATCTGCGTACAGGTGAAACTCAATGTTGTGTCGACACATGATATCTCCCAGCGATAGGGTGTAGACACAAAACAGCAGAGGCCCCAGCACAGAGCCGTGGAGTGCTCCAAAGACTGACAGTTGGATAATGCCCCCTGGATGAGAACTGACTGTTTTCTGTTGGCTAGTTACGACCTGAACCACTAGAGGGCTGTCATACAGATGCCCAATATAATATGTAATCTGGAGTAGAGCACTGAATGGTTCACTGTATCGAACGTTGCGGACATGTCGAATAGTACTAGGAGAACACAGTTTTGTTGTCCTTGGCGCAGAGCACCCCGTCGGAGGAGCGTTGTTTCGGTACTGTGGTGTTTCTTGTAAACTGACTGGAGAATCTCGTGCAAGCCATGTTCAGACATGTAGGTGTTGAGTCGACGTGCCACTGCACGTTCTATCAGCTTGGAGATGAATGATAGATTCGACACTGGTCGAACGTTCTTCATTATCAAGATTGTTCTTTTTTAGCACATGGGTCATCAAGGCCTCCTTCAATGCGTCGGATACAATCCCCGATGACATGAAACTGTTTACAATTTAAGTCAACACCGGCAACAATTAATCGAGATTGTCTGTTAGAAGCCACGTCGGAAATGGCATGACTTTGAAGGAGACTGTACGACCAAATTCCTTATCTCAGTTACTGAAGCAGGGGTGAATTCTGACAAATTTAACGTGACATCCTCGTCACGTGAAGCCTGCTCATGTAAGTCCTGCTGGTGATCTCGCACCTGTGACAAGTCGTCACGTATCTTAGTGATCTTGTGTGCGAAGAAGTGTGCAAAGCTGTCCGCTATTTCGTCAAGTGTGTCATAACTGGAGAGGAAGCTCGAAGTGTGTGTGTGTGTGCGTGTGCGTGTGCGTGTGCGTGTGCGTGTGCGTGTGCGTGTGCGTGTGCGTGTGCGTGTGCGCGTGCGCGCGTGCGCGTGCGCGTGCGCGTGCGTGTGCGTGTGCGTGTGCGTGTGTGTGTGTGTGTGTAAAATGCTTCTTTGACTTTCATTTATACTATTTCATATGGGGAATTTTGGTGGGCTTGTTTTATTATGGATTCAAATTAAAATTCTTACTTAGCGTAGTATCCTGTTCTTAGGACTGATCAGAGCGCTTTACCCTTTACTCGCTGGCAGACCTGATCAATCGACCACCGTTTCGACTTATCCGGAAAGCATTCAACCAAGCTGCAATTACTGCGCGAAGACTATTGTGTGAACAGGAGCGACGTGGAATTAACGAACTTACCCACCGCTACCGAATTCCGCATATCTTTGTCTCGATCAAACTAAAGGATGGTATCATGAGTTCGCAAAAGTCCAGAAATCGTTATGCGTACAGGGCTGGTTCAATACCCACCAGTACGCCGTGTGGGACTTGCGATTGTTGCGATTCAAAATAGTTTTCTGCGTAAATTTGCATTAAAATACATTTGCTAGGTGGTGCCAATTTATTAATATATTTCCGATGCGTGGTGACAACCAAACCACTCCTCACTTCCTTAAACGAATGTTTGGACTTTACGAAACTAAGAGGCCACAGTATCGTGGTATACTGTTATATAATTAACTGTTTGATCCGTCTGACTGCAAGATTATCTAGATGAATGGTGTTAGCGTGTGCAATTGTGCAAAAACACAACATGATATTATGTTTCCTTCTGTCTGTTTTTCTTGCATTGAGTGGGTGTCCACAAGATGAATGTTGACACTGGTTCTTCTGTGTTGCGGTGGCAGTGACCAGCGCCTCGTGTGAATCTTCTTTGTGAGTTTGTGTGTATCCCCGTAACGTCCTTCGTTGTCAGTCTGTTGCTGCAGTGGACATTTTGATACTTCTTAAACATGATGGTGTAACTCCCATCGAGTTTTCCTTTCAGTTCGTGTGTGAGGGTCCAGAGTATTAGCTCCATACAATAATGTACTTTCGACAGTGGCACTTAAAGATAAACAGTTTAAAGTATCGTCTTATTGTTTTATTCCGTACATTGTCTTGTTTGTTCCATGTTTGTATCTTTTCATTCTTACATGGTTTACCTGTACAACATATCCAGGAACCAGATACCGGAAGTCGTATGTTTCCTCAAGTACGCCACTACTAGCCGTCTTTATGACTTCACGTTTATCTTTTGTGTTGGTTGTGATGGCCTTAACTTAGTTTGTTTAGTTCAGGTAAGTTGATACGATTACATGTTATTATCGCGATAATATAACAATATTCCTGAAAATGTTACAGTGGCATATATATTGTATTTTAGACATGTTCTTATTATTTAAAAAACCTTATTAATGATTGGAATGGGTGCAGAACACACCATCGCAGAAGCAGTACTGGGATTATAGTATACACTGCGTCCTGCAGTAATTACATGTGTTCGTGTGGTCACCGGACAGCTTCTTGTTTTTATAAGTTAAGTTCTTATATAGCACAGTATTCCGTCCTTACTGCTCAAAACTGTCTACATTTCACTCCCTGGTAGACCTGTGCATTCGAACACCACCTCAGCTTTTCTGGGAAGCATTCAGCTACACTGCAAATACCGCGCGAAGACTATTCGTATACAAATGTGCACCACTGTCTACAGTCGTGTACTCAATCATAAAGCCGAGCGACTTGTAACAACGTGAAATGAACGAATAAACCCAAGGTTTGAAACGACAGCAAGAGGGTTCAAACCCGGAATCTCGCGACTGAGATTCCGACGCTCTAAACACTACGCCACCGCGCATACCATACGAATCAGGATCGCTTACATTATTCCATGTGTTAATAACTCGCCGCCTAAAGAAGTCTCGCCTACGAAACCATCATTCAGTGTATATGACTTGCATGTCCATTGTGATATTTAGGCAGTCGACGAAGCACGCCCTTTTGAATCAGAATTATAATAATAGTAGTCGGTGACACGCTGTATGCCTTTCATGTAGTCAAACACTCCTTCCCTACGCAGAACACTTAGACGCCCCGCAGATTTCCAACGCTAGCGACAACCGCAAAGTTATACTGAATCGATAATACGTTGCACAACAGGTCACAATTTGCAAAACAGATTCATGACATTTAGCTATGTCATTTACAACGAAAGTATCATTTATATTTACACAATTAAAGAACTATTAATTACACATGAATTATTCAGATACGATTTAGCCTTGCTTTGTTATCTATTTCAACGTTTTGACTCAATCTTTGTACATTCTACCATGTTTGAATGTACACTAATCTTAATTAACCCACTTATTTGTCAAGGTCGCGAAACGTTGCCGCATACCTATAAAAAAAAGTTTCAGAAACGATTAGGCATAACAGTAATTGCTAAAGAAAAACAACGCAAATCCTACACTTGAGGACAAAAGAACAAGTACATTAAAATCGTCAATAACATGCTCTCAAGTATCACCTTGGCCAACAAATTCATATCACATTACATATGCTATGTCATAATAGTGACATAGCAGATGAAAATCACCTCGGCTTTCTGACGTTATTTCAGATTTAGGTATCGTCAATAAGCATAACGGGAAGATTGGTGAGAAGCCGATGAAGAAAGGAAGCTGCTGCAAGGGAGCAGTGGAGAGCAACAACAAAAGCATCTGTACATCAATATGTGTCCTGAACGTATTTTGTACATGGAAAAAAGAGGAAAGATAACCGTAAGTGACGGTGATACGTGACACAAGATCGCCAGCTGTGAATCATTTCCCCGAGATCTCGAGTAGTCGTACAATGACCTTCGTAGAACGTGAACACCCGCTATTACAGGATACAGGTGTTTAATTCGACGGTGATGCGTTGTGCAACGCCCACTGAACACGATGCGCATGATGTATGGTATCGAAGAATAAAAACATTCCCATTCGCTACAGATGGTATGAAGTAGATGGCTTCGGTCTGCGGGCGGGCGCGAGAATTGACGTCAGTGCCAAGTACGCGAACCACATTCTTCTGCACTGGTTTTTGTACACAAACTATAGTCTGTTAACACGTCGTAGAATACACCAGCTGGGACACAGAACATATACGAGTTACAAAAAAATCGCATTGTTGATAGAAGACATATAATCACCACTCTTGGTTAACACATATGTTACCAGAAACGATGACCATGACTTAATAAAACAACTGATAAGAAACAACGCACTAGTTATCTTTTAGCATAAATCATAATGAAGGAGATGAACTAATTCGTCCATGTTTCAAAGATAAAAGAATAAAAATTGTACTTTGCAAACGATTGCATGTTTTTGTAATGAGTCGTTGTGAAGTGTGTGTGTGTGTGTGTGTGTGTGTGTGTGTGTGTGTGTGTGTGTGTGTGTGTGTGTGTGTGTGTGTGTGTGTGTGTGTGTGTGTGTGTGTGTGTGTGTGTGTGTGTGTGCGTCCGTGCTCGTATATGCGCGCACGTGTATGTGTGTGCCTGCGTGCATGTATGTGCGTGTTTGTGCGTGTCAGTGTGTGCTATATGCGTGCGTGCGTGCGTGCATACAAGTGCACTGGTGTACAAGTGTGCATCTGTACTTGTTGGTGCGCGTGCGTGCACTCGGATGCTGGCGCAACTCATTACGCATGCATGTGCATGCGTTCATTCGTCTGTTGTCCAACGTGTGAATCATTGATTCCTGCAGTACATCAACACACGCACAACCACGTAGATCTATATTGATGTTATTGTATCATGTGTGATCGTTTGTGGTCGCTAATGTACTAGTGTGATCGCTGTAACTTGATCATATTTGTTTTTAACAGGTCTTAAGACGACGTCGTAAAACACACGTAAATGTCATGGAGTTCATGATATCGTGTTGACGGAAGTTGATACAGTGGACTAATTAAGCTCGATTACGCTAACCGTCATTGAGACCAATACTCAGACATTGTCGAGACTTTGTGGCCACAATTGCTACTAACCAATGAACTATTTCAATGTGGCAGATTATCTTAAACAAATACAAAATTCACTCACTCACTTACTTATCTCTTGACTGGATCCTTGTTAGAAGTCAAAAAGACAAGAATAATCGGCAGCGCATTGCAAACATCAGCAGTAAAGTGACTGGTGTGAAACAATCCACTCTCACTGCTCTGTATGAAAAGCAGATATTGTGGAAAGCCACTCGCAGTCGAGCTGACAGCACGCATTTTGCATGAGGATTTCGTCCTTCTGTCCTCGTCTAGACGGTTTAGAACTCTCACGTGCAAAACAAATAGGAAGCTGTTCTCATTTGTTCCTACGTCTGTTCGACTTTTTAATTACACATCTCGCTGACGCGTCTTGAGAGCCAGTCGTACAGATGATATCAATGTGTGTGTGTGTGGGCTTGTGCGTGTACGTGCGCACGTGTAATTGCGTGTTATTTAATGTGCAATGTTGATATGTTGGTCTTTAATACGTCCATAAACATTCCACTGTGATGTTATATTATCTGTGATGCGACTATCACAATTAGGCAATTCGCGTTGTCATCATTTTGTTGTAGAGTCCGATTTAAATGATGTATTTGTTTGGCTTTATGAAAGCTTCACACACATTTCCGTTCAAGGGACAATACAGTATTGTCCTATAGTACGGGTGGGCATCTGGAAGCTTCTACAAAATCTTCCTCCACCTTGGATGGTTGTGAGCACCAATGAACAGCTCTACCGGTGACTGCACATCCATTAACTCTCGCGCGTTGTCAATCCACGTTTTCAGTAGGCTGCATCGTTTTCTTCCGCATCATTTGTCTGTGCCTAGTAACATGACATTACACTATACATATCATAATTTTAAATAAACTGCAGAATAATTAAACACTCCCTTATTATGCAGTGCGTGAACGCGCTATCTGTCATTCTTGTATTGGTTGAAGACCAAGAAAACAACAACAACAACAACAACAACAACAACAACAACACCAAATAACACTTTTCGTCCGGAGTATCAATTATACAGACTGGTTCAATATAACATTTCTGTGAGTATTAGGATTTAGTATCCGTTGCAAATGCAAAGGTTGGAGAATTATTACTATGAATAGAAGACAGCGCCTAAAATGTTGTAACCAACATTTGTATCAATGGTTTTATTCGCTTTGTTCAATCAGCATGGCTTGTTTAAACAGTCGGCCCACCGGCAGTGACATGGTGCACTGTTAGGCGAATATGGGGTTTGTAGTAATGTTTCATAACCACAACAAATTGAAACTTGTCGATGACGCGGATATTTATATTATTAAATGGATTGAAAGAGCAGCAGTGCATTTAACATTGCAACTTAGTTGATGATGTCGGTAATACGATGAAAGCGGACGTCGTGCAGTTTGATGGATTCGTTTTGTGCAATCACAAAGGACGTTTGGATGACCGCCAACGGGAATTTAACGGTAGCGTGATCCCCGCAGCGGAGTGGAACCTTACTGGCTAAGCCGAATGACACAGCATACGTCAGCGCCAATCGGCGAGCCGCATCTCTGTCAACGAAACAGTTATACGCCGAGCCACGCAGATCACGTTGTCTTCTCTCTGCGCTAGCAAGAGAACAACATCTGGTATCCTCGACCGTCGATCTTGGACCATGTCGTTTGTAGGACTTGCATGTCTGTTCGTTGTCTCGCTGCTGTGGCTGCAGCCTGCGTGCAGGTAGGTGAAAAAATTAATAGGGTTTGCAGGGACATTATCGTAAATATAATTACAAATAATTATACATTTATTTATATAAGGTCAAGATAGTATTTGTATTTGTGAGGCAATCTGTATGTCATAAATTTGCAGCTCCAAGGCCCTTGTTGCGAACATGATATTGGTAAGTTTAGCCTATCATGTTTTACTCTGTATTTTGCAGACCATTAATTTGTATGATGATTGGCCTATATCTTGAGCTATGTACTAATCTGATCTCATATCGGGTTATGTAGTAGTTTGCCTTGTTAATTTTGTTTATGTTGTTATCAGCTGCTTATTCCGTCCCAGCATGGCTCAACGGTTCGTTTGTTTCTTTGTTTGTTTGCTTGTTTCTTTGAACTTTGCAGGAGTATACATAGTAGTCTCTTGTGGTTAGATATATCTGTGTACAATTACTTTCCTGCCTCTCTCCCTTCCTCACTCCCTCCCTTCCTCTCTCACCTTATACTTTCTCTCCCTCTTTCCCTGTCTGTCTATATATGTTTATGTTAGTAAACAAGGCATTGTGATTACTCACCCTCTTATTTGTTTTAATGCAACCTCTTCGTTTCTTAATACTAACAGATTGTCCACTGCTGTCAAAAACCAACATCACTAGTGATGTTGTTGGGGCAAACACTAAGGTGATTCCTTGTCAGTTGTTACATTTGTTGACATCACCTTTATTGGGGTTGTCATGATGATACTTTTACAGCAACGTTCGCGAATTTTCATTTTATCTCAGTCATGTGTGGCTATTGTGCTTGATAATTTAGGTATGCTTTGATTACTTCTGGAATTAGCTGGTCATGACACGGTGCTCTCCTGACTGTTTCCTTGATAGCCTGAACTGTTTCCTCCTTGGAGGGTGGAATTATATTGATATCCAGACCGTCTATTACTTTTCTATTGACTGGAAGACATGTTGTATCTTCCCTATTTAGTAACTGTTTTATTACGCTCTCAAAATGTACGGTTCCTTCTGTAACGTCACCATGTTTCATTGCGAGTCTCCTACATCTGTTTGGTAAATGCCGAGCCAGCCACAAAAATATGTTTGGCGATCCTAAAAGTGGTGCCTGTTCTTGGTATTCTACATTTTTGCTACAAAATTACCAAGGAACAATCCCCTGTCTATTTTTCCTCACCTCTTGACCAGCGTTTGTGCATCCCTGTGCATTGTTCTGCATTTCCCCTTAAACTATTGGGCGTATCACTGCCCATTCATTTGTTTCCTCTTCTAAGTAGTTTTCCTTGTTTCGGCTAAATTTTCATTGTACTGTTTGTGTTCAGCTGCACGGAGTTTCTTGTGACGGGTATGTTGAAGAAACATAATTTATGCTTTTTGGAAATACAGCTTACTTTCACCTTCGTTTTCGTGATGTCGGTATTAATGTTAGATTCACGATGATGTCACCTAACACGTTTGTAGAAACGTTTGTATTGTACAAAGGTATTCATTGCGACATAATAGGCCATGTTTTATTTGTTTATACCGCGTTTACGGCATTGTTTTCACTTTTGGCGGTGTGGGTGAAATATCACTCTTCACAAAAATGCTACGAATCTTAGGAAATGTTTCACGTTTAGGATATTTAGTCGAAACATAATTCGCCTCAGTTTGAAGCGACTACTTTCATATTAAAAGATGATATATATATATTCACCCTTTATGTCAATATTAACGACCATGGCCACCTATATATAGGCCTTGCACAGTTTTATTATGTTAAATAAAATCCAAAGTCGTATTTTACAACATAATATAATATATTCGTGTTTCAGTGCAAGGGGTAATCTGAAGACCATGCTTCTGGCTGCCGGGATCCAGAGAAAATCGGTAATAGGATATTGCAGATTATCCAGTATTGCTATTTATTAGCATTTATTTATTAGTATTTGTATAAAATACAATTGTAAATATAACGAACTATATGATTATTTTTTCAGTAACACCATATGTTAAGTAGGGTTACAGATTCAACGCTCATTCTGCTAACATAAAAAATATACGTGGTCGGACAATAATTGTCCGACGACTTATGTTATGTCCTCAATAATTCGTGTACATGCGTGCGGCGTGCGCGCATCCGCCGTTGTGTCTGGAGGTAAATTATTTAGTTTTACGTACATATGATGAGTCTTACCTGTTTTATTTACTCATTGCTTAACTTTCTAACGCAATATGATAATTATCCAAACGATATCTACACATGCAAATCATACGTGAAATTACCTCTCGTGATTGCGACTTCGTAAGTTCGCATGCAGCGTAGCTTTGTACGATCTAGAAAATGCAGCATCGTTTAGAACGTTAACTATTGCAGATCATCACATTGTGAACAAAATCTTGTTGACAATTGACATATCCGTGAGTTGCAGGCACGCAGACAAGTATATTCTATGGAAAAATTTGCCGCAAAAGGTTCGTATTTGACCACATTCTCCATTTGCCTTACATGATACAGTATATTTGATTTTACTGTAACCAATGAATGCATATTTATAAATGCGTATTTATAGTTGCAATGATATCTAAGATTAATTGAATATCGGAAATTTTATTATACACACACTTACTTTTAGCAAACTTACCGCAATATCAAACAATGAAAGTCTTATCAAGGAATGTTATTTCAAATGTTCGTCGTCCATTTTATATGCAATGAGTGCGTCAAAAGGTAAACAGTACACGTGCGCTCTGGTGAATTAAAGCTGCACGCATAGTAGTTGAAGCCTGTGGCTTGTGTATAGTAGTAAACATTGATCTCAATATATACTGTAGAGGTCAGTGGAAACAAAAATGTCTAACGTCATCAAACGCAATATGATATTTCCGGGCATGCTATTGGTATACCTGTTTCGCGAAATGTTATCGCGTCATCTGTCATTTCACGTTTCTAATTACGCACAACCTGCTTAGCAATTTGTATTCGTCATAACTTGACAACTCACATTGTCTAAACTAACCCCAATAAGTTATTAACAGTTGTAACGCATACTACAAAGTGGACTAATACCGTTGTATGTGTATTCGATTGCGTTTTATATTAATCGAAAGTCAAATATATGTATCATATTATTTCTAAGTACACGATGGCATTGTTAAATGGAAAAGAACATCAGCGTACGTTGGGTGTTCACCAAGTCCTTGTTGTGCCGCATTTTCTATTGGAACAATCTTACATGAATTGTCGGTGGTGTATGCACACTATGTGGCATACGTAGTTTATGTATATTCCAGACGTGGATGGACAAAGCCTACTGCAGAAAGGAGAGAGTTTGCTACAGTTTACCTCTATTCATGTATTTCATACGTTATAAAATTTTCCCAAAACAGGCAATCAAATATTCTGTTGAAACCGACTTTAGAGGTGTTCCTGTAGATTGCTATGCTTAGATTAGGTTAATTGCTAGATGACTTAAACGTGGTTTATAAGATGTTAAACTAAACCAAGCCGCTTATCACATCAGCATGCAAATCCGGGGTTATCACGGGGGTTACGTCTGGATTGATTGCGACTCCTGGCTTCTCAAGAAATAAAGATTACCGTGGCAACAAGAAATGTCGGTGGACCATACGAGCCCCGCACAACAAGGTGAGTGCAGTGCTCATCCAATCAAAACCATCCATCATTCGACAAAGTCAAGCTGGCGGTATAACACCAAGGTATCTACAACAAAAACTGTTACGGTGTTCAATGTTATCATGTCTGTCCGCTGTGTACACATGGCTAGCCTACAACGTGAAACAATGCAAACTTTCGTTGTTGTGTTAATTAAGAGAGTATTGAATTGCTTATATTTATGCAGGTTTCTTTTTTTAAGAGTCCACCTTTATGAACTGGCATAATGATTATTTTATTTTTTTTAAACATATAATTATTTTAACGTCTATGGTAATTTCGAATATTATGATATTCTGAAACGCCCAGTCAACACCTGCGTTATTTTTGACGTTGTGCGATACAATAAAGTGTGTGTGTGTGTGTGTGTGCGTGCGTGCGTGCGTGCGTGCGTGCGTGTGTATTTATGTGTGTGTATGTTTATGTGGGTGTATGTGTATGTGCGTGTGTGTGTGCGCGCTTGCATTTATGTGTGCGCGTGAGTGCGCAAACACGTACGCTTGTGCATGTGTGTGTGTGTGTGTGTGTGCGCTGATACACGTGTGTCCAGATTACGTTTGTGATATCCACTCACCGCATCCGGTGTTGCGCACTAGATGGTGCGTGTGGTCGTGCAGTTCGCCGACATCCGGTGCCCGGATACGTTGGAACTATTCAATTACAAGGAAGGCCACACTGGCTACCATCTGGCGTCGGTGTGTGGGTCAAAAACAACGAATGCCGTGTCAAACGACGACACCGCCATTTACACGGACTCCAGCGGCCTCGTCGTGACATTCCGGTCATTCCGTGGGAAGACGAAGGGACGCGGCTTCCTTCTTAGCTACACCTTTGTAGATCCAGAAGAAAGTAAGTCTTGTTTCTTCTAAATATCACTATTTCACCAAAACACTACGTCCAATCAGAAAGAGGAGACAACACATCATTGATAAAGTACCATACATCATGTATATAACGAATTCGCCTGTAACTAGTTTTGCCTATACCGAATACAATTAATGAATTGGTCCCAATCTTTTTAATATTTTAGATATAATGAATGGTCGATCCAGAGCAGTTAGTTATATCCGAGGTTTACTGTATACGATGTACAGGCGGGACAATGTAGGAAACACCGAAAATGAACAGAAAGGTAGCTGCAACACCGACGTATAAAAACGTGAATTAGGAAGATATTTTCTAAAGCGATGAGTACAAATATATTAATATTCAAAAACTACGGTTCAATTTTTTCATCTGGCAGGAAATGTGTTTAGCCATGCAACGTACTTATGTGCCAGTTCCCTGCACCGGAAATGGACATAACTATCTTTGGTCAAACAACTGTCCCATGTACAAATCCAAAGCAAGACAGACACTCGTATGACTGGTAACGATTGGGACGAGATTATAAACTGAACAATACAATTGCTATCAGGTACAAAAGTAATTCAGTTGAACTGTGAAGGCACTTCACCAACGCGTGACATTAATCCAAATAACGATTTATACTTAACTACTTGCACCTGTGAACCATGATGGTAACACATTTTGTATTCGACGTCTCAGTTTACACGTCGTCACCGCGTATCCCGTGAAAAATAAATTGCTACAGTGGCGATACCAAACGAGTAAAACATATGTAGATTGACACTAACAGCAAATGTTGATTGTAAAAATCGGAGGTTCCACACGACATTGCGGGAATTCAACCAATGGTATAGCGCTTTTTGGGAACTTGCGACCTTGTGAGACCATCCCTATATCCCATCTTGTTTCAAATCCCCAGGTCCCTGTGGTGTACCCCGCATCGAGCCCTTCGTGCCGGGGATGAGCAGTAGCGGGGACGGTAGCGGCATGCCTCTCCCCCCTGGCACCCTTCCGCTTCCACCCGGCGGTTTACCCTTCCTGCCTCCCAACTTTAACCCTCGCATCATTGGCGGATTTGAGGCGGTGCCTTTCTCGTGGCCGTGGCACGCGAGTCTCGGCTTCTATGGTGTCAACTTCTGCGGGTCGGCCATTCTCAACAAGCGCTGGATGTTGACAGCAGCGCACTGCATGTGAGTAGATGATAGAACATAGCCAGGCTCAAGTGGTCATCTAACTATAACTGAGCTAGCGCGCGCGTGTGTGTATGCGTGCGTGTGCGTGCATGTGTTTGCGCGCATGTGCGTAAATGTGTACGTGCTTATGTGTATGTGTGTGCGTGCGTACATGCGTACTTGTGTATGTATGTTTACGTGTGTGCGATGTCCAGATCTGCAACTAATTATGAATAGGCCTATATGTTCAAAAGTTCGGATATACGAATTTGAATATAATAGGAAAGTACCGACGTTCAAAGAAGGAACAATGGAACAATATTTCAAAGTCAATCACCAGATTGAGTAAAATAGGAGGTGTCGGGTTTGGGTTGATTTGTTTTCTGGAAAACGAGATATGTTTTTTCGAATTTCCCACACGATGTCAGTGCTGTGAAAGTTTGAAGACAATCTATGACTACGGCTTCGATAAGTTTGTAAACAAGATTTAACAAACCTGATTATGTGGTAGAATATATAGGAGATAAAGTAACAAACATAAAACTACTTACATAAGATAAGACGTAAGTAAGCCAGAACTTGCTAGATTCTTTGATTAGCAATCATAAAATTAAGGCAGTCTAGCGTAAAGTAATTGATTGCATTTAAATTAGGTCACTATTGACACTACCGGTAACGTTAGCGTTTGTGATAGGGTAGCTAGTCATCTGTGTAAATAAAATCTGCTGTAACATAAAGTGTGCTGTAGTACGCAGGAAACAGTCTTTCTAAAGACAATCTTAGTTGTAATATCTTAATTTCTATCTTGGATAAAGAATAAAACTACACAAAACCATGGCGCCGTGCAAACGTCAAATAAAGGCTAGTCGACACCTGACATTTTCAAAATGCGATAATTGGGTAGATTGTGCAAAATCGGGGTGTGAGCATTCATGGAAGGTGATGCAGATGGAGGGTTTTCACTTTGAGTGTTGAGGTTGTGAGAGGTTGGAGTGTTTACTGGCGGATGTAGATGAGCTGAAGAATTGATTGTGATGATGACAGGAAAGGGTGAATTGGACAAGGTCCACACAGATGGTGAGACTAGAGAGATCAGTGAGAACAGAGACAAGGAGGCTGGTGGTGAGGAGAGAGAGAAGCCAAGGAGACAGTTGAAGGGGGAAGACAGAATTATCTAGAAGGCAGGAGACAGAAAGAAAAGGGACAACGAAGGTGACTGGAGTGAAAGTGAAAACAGGGGGAAAGAAGACAGGAGTTAAGGTGGGAGTGAAGGTGACACGGGGAGATGACAGCAACGAGACGGACGGATACCAACGAAGGAGCTACTCTGAGGCAGTGATAGAAGGGGTGAGGAGAAAAGCGAGAATATTCATGGGTGACTCTTTAATGAGAAAGGCAGACAAGACGCTTAGTGAAGGAGAAGACATCGTAGTTTGCTTACCAGGGGTCAAGATAGAGTATACAACAGAAAGCGTAGAGAAAGTGTTGGAAGGGAGGGACCATTCTAGTACACGTAGGGACAGATAATGCAGGGAGGGAGGAGACAATCGGAATAGTCCAGAAATACACATAGTTAGTTAGGAAGTTAAAGCAGACAAGGGTAGAACAGATTGTTCTTTCAGGAATTTGTCCAGTAATGGGGGAAGGGGGCAAATGTACAGAAACTGCAAGAGGATGGCAATCAATGCACATGTTGAGCCGATGTGTGAAGAAGAGGGGTGGGATTCATAGATTTATTGGGAAAGGGGGCAACAGTGTTCTCAGAGAACCTGCTGCGATCTGTTGACAATGGGACTGGTTGCATTTATGTAAACGAGATGCGCTGGGGGTATGCACAGAGAAGCCCAAAACTAGAGGCATAGATAAAGACAGCACAAATAAATCAGCAAAGATCAATCTGGAAAACTGGCTCTGAAGCTGGACATGCATGTGTTTGTTTAAATGCAAGGAGTATAATAAACAAAAGAAGTGAACTAAACATTATGGTACAAGATACTGACCCTCACATAATAGGTATAACCGAATCATGGGCCACCATCGATATATCAGATGCCGAATTGGTACCGACAGGCTATGTAATGTTTAGGAAAGATAGAATAGGAAGAAAGGGAGGTGGAGTTATTTTAGATATTGAAGAATCTATCCAGGCTTATGAAATGAAATTAGAAAGAGAATCAGATTGTGAAGAAGCTGTTTGGTGTGACATAGTTACAGGAAACTCAACGTTAACAGTTGGATTATTTTATCGAAGTCCAAACATAAGCATAGAAGAGAATGAAAAAGTACAAAACGCTATAAAGGAAGTGAGCAAACGGGACTGTATTATTATTGTGGATTTTAACCATGGACATATACAATGGAATTCTCTACAGAGTACGGGAAATGAGGACCACACATTTTTAGTCTTAGTACAAGATAGTTTCCTTTCTCAACATGTGCTAAAACCAACCAGGGGAGAAAATGTGTTAGACATAGTTTGTGGTCACAGAATGAATTAGTTGACAATGTTAAGATTTGTGAGCCACTTGGGAGTAGTGATCACAACCATAGTATACATTTTATCATCAAAGTAAATTCAGAAAGAAATAATAAAAAGCAGGAGAAACTTCCACAAAGAAAGATATAAGGACATGAGGAAATATTTAACAAAGATAGACTGGAATAACACACTTAAGACTAAGGCAGCAACAGAATGCTGGAATACCTTCAGGAGTGGAATTGAGTGCATCGTCGATAAGTTTGTTCCATTGAAACAACAAGGGAAACGGTCCAGAAAGAAACACTTATCGAAAGAAGCCGTTAGAAAAATTAAGTACAAACAAATGATGTGGAAGTCATATAGACGGTCCTCTGGAAGATAGTGCTGGAAATGTAATATCAGAGGGATTCTTAATGGCACAAGACCTGAATGAGTACTTTAGTTCGGTATTTACCAGGGATGATATTTGTTCACTGCCAGTACCAGAGGCTAAGTTCAGGTGGGCAGAATCAGACTATTTAGGACAGTTAATTGTAACCCCGGAAATGATAGCTAAGACAATAAGGGCAATGAAGGATAATAAATCACCTAGAGTGGATGGGATTCCCCCCAAAATACTATGGGAAATTGTAGAAAAAATTAACATACCGTTTCAAACAGCTTTCAACTTCTTGTCATTAAACGAAGGAGTGGTTCGCTTAGAATGGAA
Source organism: Escarpia spicata (assembly GCA_963995525.1). NCBI lineage: Eukaryota > Metazoa > Annelida > Polychaeta > Sabellida > Siboglinidae > Escarpia > Escarpia spicata. Next base: position 6,886,836 of record OZ023217.1, read on the forward strand.
AGAAGCAAGCATTATTCCGTTATTAAAAAAGGGTTCGAGAAACAAGCAGAGATCTACAGACCAGTAGAGATATACAGACCAGTGAGTTTAACATCGGTGATTTGCGAATTATTAGAAAGACTAATTAAAGATCACATGGTGGATTTTCTTGTTAAACATAACTGGATAAACCCATCTCAACGTGGGCTTCTAAAAGCGAGGTCATGCTTAACAAATGTTATGTTTTTGGAAGATATCACTAAGTGAGTAGACGAGCTAGGATCACCAGTAGATATCATCTACTTAGATTTTCAGAAAGCTATCGACAAAGTGACACATCAAAGATTACTGCTTAAACTAAAGGCCCATGGCATAGGGGATGGTATAATTAACTGGATAGAAAAATGGCTGATTGACAGAAGACAACGGGTAGTAGTTGACGGGGAGGCTTCAAATTGGAAATCGGTTTTGAATGGGTTACCACAGGGATTAGGACTGGGATCTATGTTATTCTTAATATATATCAACGATTTGGACGATGATATAACAAGTAAGGTGTTGACATTTGCAGATGATACAAAAGTGTTTAGAAGGATTAAACGTAGTGGAGATAGACAGCATTTACAAGATGATCTTGATAGGTTGATCAAATGGACTGAAAAATGGTAGATGTTGTTCATTTTTTGGGAAATGTAAATGCCTCCCCAGAGGTCATGGGAACGAAGATGTACAATATACAATGGGGGGTACTGTACTAAGTACTACAGTAAAGAAATCAAATCCTTGTAATACTTAGGCGAAATATAGCGTATAAGGAAAAATAACTAATAATACCGCTATAATAGTTAGGCGTCATTTAGACTACTGTATGCAAGCGTGGAGGCCATGTCGCAAGATACACATAGATATGCTAGAAAGAGTACCCAGAGGAGAGCAACTAAAATGATACCAAAACTGAGAGAGCTTAGTTACGAATTACGCCTAAAGAATGTGGTTTGACAACACTAGAGACCAGGAGATTGAGAGGAGATCAGATATAAGGTTTTTTTAACATTGAATGGTTATGAAAATATTGATAGAAATAGTTTTCACAGTTAAGAAAGATAGGACTATGGGATTGAAGTTGCATTGGTAAAGGAGCAGTGTAGATTAAATATAGGAAAGTTCTCATTTTCACAAAGGACTGTAAATGATTGGAACATATCTGCTGATTGTGTGGGTGCTAGTAGCGTGAATATGCTTTAAAATAAAATTGACACGTACCTCAGAAGGGCGGGATACGCATAGATAAAAAGGTGACGACTCTTGCTTGTCCATGTTAACGATTTTGTCCAACGATTCTTGTATGTTGCGCCTCTGAGCTCAGATTCCTGGGGATTTAGGCGCTATAGAAGTTTGTCATTATTATTATGATTATAAGCGAATCTCACATCGTTTGAAACGCGAACATGCATATTATATATATATATAACAACTAATGTGGTTGTCCCATGGTAACGTAATTGCGTTGTCTTGTAGTGGAGATCCGTGGGAGGCAAGTGATCTGGAGATCACCGTTGGCATTTACAACACATCGAACGACAAAGAGGAGTCACAGCAGACAATTGGCTTAACCCAGATGATCGCCCACCCGAACTATAATCCCGATAACTATGACAACGATATTGCCCTGCTACACCTTGCCGAAGACATCCGGTACGCACCGGAAGTGTCGCCGATTTGCCTCCCGACCAAAGACGTCGCTGTCAACACGATGTGTGTCACCACCGGCTGGGGAAAGACTGAAGGTGCGTAGCCAACTATCAACGTTTCTCGAGAATGTTGCGCGTAATCTTTTATTGTCGTTGCCATTGTCTCCACCATCGTCGTCGTCACAATCATTGTCGCCATCAACATTCAAGACTTCACCGTCATTTTGCACGGTAATTTTGGCAATTTGTCAGTTGAGTATAATATTTCATTTATCCATACACTTTCTATCTGTGATCATTGAAATGAAAAATCCTCATTTAACCCATGGTTCAGGAGTGTTAATTCTTATCCACTGCATAAAACAGTTTTATTAATAACTAACCCTGCATACGTATGGCTTAATATTAATGAGGGGTAGAGGAAGGAAAGGGAGGGTTGGAAGAAACATATATATTCTCACCGACATACAAAGACACAAAAACAGTGAGAGAAGGGAAGAGAAAAACAAAGACTGATAGAGCTAGATAAAGACGGACATAGACCCATATAGACAAGCAGAGTCAGAGACAGACATAGACAAACAGAGATACAATAGTCAGACAGAGACAGGCAGAGACAGAGATAGAATACAACAAACAAACACAGACGGACAAGTTGAATGTGAAATATACCTTCTACATTCATTGAGCACAGTGGTGCAGTGGCTAGAGCATCGGACTCTCAATAGAAGGGACTCGGTTTTAAATCCAGAGCTGCCGTGTACAACCTTGGGCAAGTTTGTTCACTCTACGTTGCTCCAGTTCACTCAGCTGCATCACTGAGTACCTAGCTATAGAAAGTAGTTGCTATTTGTGTACGAATGGTCTTCGCGCATTAAAAAATGCAGCATGACTTAATGCATTCCGGAGAAGTCGAGATGGTGTTCGATTGAACACGTCTATTTCACTATGTATAGAACTTACCTTTTTGTCAACGACAGTTTCATGGCCTGACGTGCTGCACCAGGTGAAGTTGCCAATAGTCGACACGACAGTGTGTCGACAACCGGGGTGGCACGGAAGCAACATCACAGAGAACATGTTCTGTGCCGGCTTCCCAGAGGGCGGCAAGGACACGTGCAATGTAAGTGTGTAACTACATCCTTCCCTTCAGTGTATTTACTACACCCCTCTTTGTCCATCTTCGTAACTCACAACTTACGTGTGTCTCTATACGGAAGATGTTATCCGTTATTCGGAACCAGCTGTAAATGGGCTAGCAAGACTGCTGCATTGCGTTGTGCTCTTTGCAGTGTACGTTCGTGATTCAAATGTACAACTAAAGTTATGTGTGTGCATTTTTCGCTTCCCACGTTTTTCTTAGGCTGTGGTCAACATTCTCTACTTCTCAACACAAGCTCGCTAATCTCACTGTGCTCATCTGTGTACAATTCTATGTTTCTGTCGCAGGATAATTTTAAGTCTCCCGCTACTACCCCTGCCTATGCCTTCATTCCTTCTCTCTCCATCTCAATCTCTTTATCTCTCTCTCCATCTCAATCTCTTGATCTCTCTCTCTCTCTCTCTCCCTCCTCCTCCTCCTCCTCCTCTCTCTCTCCCCTCCCTCTCTCTCTCTCCTCTCTTACTCTCTCTCTCTCTCTCTCTCTCTCTCTCTCTCCGTCTTCCCGTTTCCTTCCTCCCGCCCTCCCTCTCTCTCCCTCCCTCCCTCTCCCTCCCTCGCCCTCTCTCTCCCTCCCTCTCCCTCCCTCCCTCTCCCTCCCTTTCCCCCTCCCTCTCTCTGTCTCTCTGTGTCACTCCGTGTCTCTCCATGTCACTCGGTATCTCTCTGTGTCTCTACGTGTCACTCTTTGTGTCTCCCTGCGTCGGTCTGTGTCTCTGTGTGTCTCTCTGTGTATCTCTGTCTCCCCCCTCTCTCTCACTCTGTGTATGTGTCTCTATCTGCGTCTGCGTCTGCGTCTGCGTCTGCGTCTGCCTTTGGGTGTCTCAGTCTGTCAATATGTCTGTCTCTCTCTCTCGTCTCCCCGTTTCCTTCTTCCCGCCCTCCCTCTCCCTCCCTCCCTCCCTCCCTCCCTCCATCCCTCCATCCCTCCCTCCCTCCCTCCCTCCCTCTCTCTCTCCTTTCACTCTCTCTTTCTCCTCTCTTACTCTCTCTCTCTCTCCGTCTTCCCGTTTCCTTCCTCCCGCCCTCCCTCTCTCTCCCTCCCTCTCCCTCCCTCGCCCTCTCTCTCCCTCCCTCTCCCTCCCTCCCTCTCCCTCCCTTTCCCCCCTCCCTCTCTCTGTCTCTCTGTGTCACTCCGTGTCTCTCCATGTCACTCGGTATCTCTCTGTGTCTCTACGTGTCACTCTTTGTGTCTCCCTGCGTCGGTCTGTGTCTCTGTGTGTCTCTCTGTGTATCTCTGTCTCCCCCCTCTCTCTCACTCTGTGTATGTGTCTCTATCTGCGTCTGCGTCTGCGTCTGCGTCTGCGTCTGCGTCTGCGTCTGCGTCTGCCTTTGGGTGTCTCAGTCTGTCAATATGTCTGTCTCTCTCTCTCGTCTCCCCGTTTCCTTCTTCCCGCCCTCCCTCTCCCTCCCTCTCCCTCCCTCTCCCTCCCTCTCCCTCCCTCTCCCTCCCTCCCTCCCTCCCTCCCTCTCCCTCCCTCCCTCCCTCCCTCCCTCCCTCCCTCTAATACTAATACACCTAACGACACGGTCAAACCTGTGAATCCATAGCAGTGCAAATGTAGTCTAAAATGCACTTTGCCTCCTGCATGCAAAACAAACTGTAACGATAAAACAGCGGAGATGACAGAGTAGTAACTGTTAAACCGTTCTTCGTTGTGTTTGCTTCTCTCAGGGTGACTCGGGTAGCCCCCTCGTGTGCAAAGACGGCAATAATTGGGTGTTGTACGGACTCACGAGCTGGGGCAAGGGTGAGGGCTGTGGTGACCCTAACAGCCCGGGGGTATATACCCGGGTAACACGCTTCTTGGATTGGATTAATGGTTATATTAACGGTAAGTACACGATAACTTTTGTTTTGATGCGTAAACTAAAAGGCATAGTCTCATCAGTTTGGAAAGTCCAGAAAAACGCGTGGTTGCCAATAGATTGCCCACCACGCCGCTCGGCTCTGATACCCACAATAACACCAATGCGCTATGCTCGAAGCCGGCGTGACGAATACGTCAGACTGACCCTGACCAGCCCCGACGTAGACGAAAGTTTTATTGTTTACGTGATTACGACGTCACGCAAGCTTCCCGTACAGCACATACGGTGTCGGCTGGTGTAGTGGATACACTGTGTCGGAGGGAGTCTGGTTTTGTTTGGTGTATCCCGATGGCAATATTCGCACGAAGTATGCGGAGGTGCTGCTGAAAAGGGTTCTATAAATATGTTAGACGTGTTTAGATCGGTTGTACGATAGCAGCAACTATATTTAATTTGTATATTTTTACTAAACAACGTCTGAACAGTTTATTTCAATCGACACGTTTATTGTGTCAATATGGTTACGCTAATGCGGTCGGTTTATTGTGATGTTTTGACATATTATATTTAAAAAAATTCGGCGCCGTATTGATGTAGAATTGGTAATGTCGCAGCTTGAACGTGCTACAACGATGGAGACAATTAAAATTGTACGCTATCTTAATTAATGTATGTACAGTGCAGTGCAACGAATTTACCAGGGCGGCGATATCAACCGTATGGTTAGTTTATTGTGTTGATGGTCGCTTCCAGTGTTCCTGGATCACAAGCTGTGCAATCATAGATGGCAGCTCTGTGTGACCATTCTAACTGTTGCTCAAGTTGACGCACCGATCGCTGTGCAGAGCGCGGTTAGTTCACAATTTGGGCCAAGGCTTACGCAAGCACTTTTGTAAAAAGCAATCATGACGTCACGAGACTGCAATATTCAGTGTGTCTGATAGATCACCCAACCGTTTTTCTCTCGATTTGTTATGACTTCTTATAACTTGCCATCATTAATCCTGCACATATGCAAAGAAGCTGTGTCTCACGATGTTTTCTTTAGTTACGCAGAAAACTGTTTTTAATTTAATTGAATTTATTCAGTATAAGTACAAAGTGTAATTTCAAATAAGGTGCAAACATGCACATTTGTAAGCTAATCCACCATAAACAGTGGAACAGTGAACAATATAGTTAAGCACTGAACAATAAGAAAATGTTGAAGGGTAATGCAAGAAGTTATAAACTTATAAATAGCATTCCTCATACTATACAATTGCACTGGAACAATACATATATAGGCACGGGAACAGAGGGAGCAGATGCCACCCTGGAATTTCTCCGGGGGGGGGGCAAACATACGGTACTACCCCCATTAAATGTGAGTGTGAATGTTTGTTTTTGTAGCGTGCATCAATGTTGGGTGGAAATGTAAATTATATGAGACGATTAATATGTATTTTCTCAACTGTGAAAGGTGTGTGCAATTGGAGGGCAGACATCTGGTTTTCTGCTCCCCCTCCCAGTAATAGGCGGCACAACGTAAAAAAATTCAATTTCAATAGCACTGCCCCCCACCCCCTCCGTATTCGGATGTCCTGAGTTCACAGTCGAGACAGCGGAGAAGCTGAAGTTACACCAGCGCAGGAGCAACAAATTTCCAACACACCCTCCGTTGTCACAGTCCAGCCAAACGAGACAGCCACAAGGCGAAGGAAGATGTGAAGATATGTGGCGGCGTGGAAGCTCCGGTAGCCCCCCCCCCCCAATATGAATTTCGTTCCCGCGCCACTGAATACATACACAATATATAACTTAAAATTAAGCTAGATTTGAACTACTTGTAGTTCATACGTAATAACAAACATAAAATCAAAACATGAATTCACCATATCTTTGCAGGAGTAAAGCATTGTACATCTTTTTGAATTGATAAGTAGAATTGCCCAATTTAATGCCAGCACACAGGTCATTCCACATCTTAGGTCCCTTTACACTGATACATTCCACTTTTTTAGTAGTCCTACTAAATCGTATTTTGAAATTGTCATTTTTCATATGGATGTTATGATGATGACTGTCATTAACTCTCTGGAAGGACAACATTATGTCTGCTGGTAAAAGATTAGTATAAACCTTGTAAATAAACACCATGCTATTGAAATCCACCTTGTCCAGTACAGTTAAAGATTTCAATTGTTAAAAAATTGGTCTTGAATGAACCATGAAGTCGGCCTTTTGACAAATCCGAATAGCTCTTTTCTTAATAATATGCAAGGGTTGTATATGAGTCCTATATGTATTGCCCCAAATTTCACAACAATAATTTAAATACGGCATGATAAGAGACTATTAAGAGTACAGTATAATGAAGGCGTATTCAATAAGTGATTCACCCTATTCATTACAGATACATTTTTCGAGATTTTACTTGTTATGTGGCTAATGTGTTTATTCCAATTTAAATGGGAATCAATGTGTACACCTAGAAATGTGGAAACATAGACTCTATTAATGTTCTTACCATTAATACTGACCAAGTGATTGTTTTCACTTTGTCTATTACCCAAAATCATAACATCTGTTTTGCTATAATTATTTATGGAAAGCTTATTAACTTGAAACCATCTGTATAATTTGTCTAATTCTGTTGATATTGTTTCACACACTTGTGACAGATTGTTACCTGAGTAAAAGAAATGTGTATATTCAGCAAAGACAATAGATTTTATTAACAATGACTCATATCATTAATATATATGATAGACAACGCAGGACCTAATATAGAACTCTGCGGAACCCCACACGTAACATTCATGCATTCTGAAGTTGTAGCATTAATACAAACAATATGGCTTCTATTATTACGATAACTTAAAATTAATCTTTAAATTTCTCTCAAGATGTATGACGGACATTTTACATTTTTGGAATGAGATATGCAATTTGCAATAGCCTTCTTAGTAGTGATATTACCAAAACGGGCCAATGGATACCGAAAATGTGTACGTTTCGCATGCATACATCACGTGGAAATCACCATAAAACAACATAAACACACTTATTAACACATCAGTGTGCAAGGTGTGCGTTAATGGGCATATGTTTTATGTATCTACAAAACACGATAATGTTCGTTATAATGAGACAACATGCATTAAGCGAAATGGAGTCTGTAATTTTGGGCTAGTCACTTTAGAATCAATAACACAAAAAACGTTCTTGCTATCAGCAATATGTTTGAAGCTTCGATTTTCTATTGTAATAGGCCTTACAATTTTGCAACACGGAGTATGTATGGGTTAAAAATCAAATATGTCAAAAACAATCAGTTGAATAAACAACAAAATAAAGTTGATACTTTAAAAATATAAGTTGAGCATATAAGTAAACAAAAACAAATTAAAATGAGTAAGTTACATAATTAAAAGATTGATAGATTTCGGTACGTATGTTGTCGTTCGATTGGACTTTTTAATGATTATTTATTCTATGCTACGTTTTTATGATCTTAAATTTCTAGTGGTTTTTTTAATGTCTATAAGTTTCTTAGTGATAATTTTATTGGACACTTGGTGCCACGTTTTTATGATCTTGGATTTGTTGTGCCATTTGTTACGTTTATACAATCTCGACTTTTTTTTACTCTTTTTGTCTCAGCGCCTTTGAACAGGGTAACCTGGAGTCATGGCGCTTTATAAATGCTCTAATTATTATTCATGTAATAAAAATGTGTTTTTCTTCTAGGGTAATGATACAACTGCTGTGGAAGCGTACGCGTGTGACGTCACAACGGAGCGCCACCGCCACCGACTGTGTCACAAGATTCTAATAAACAATCTACTTCACAAAACCATTAATTTGCTTTGTACTGGTTATTGGTATATTAAAGGAAAACAAAAGGCAACGTTGTGGTGTTAAGCACCTAAAAGAGTTAGCACAAACTAACCATTTGCATATACAATCACAATTTTCAGTTCAGTGGTTTACTCGGAATGTAGTCTTAAAATGGAAGATTCTAACGAAATCTGCGATAACAAATCAACGAGCAGCATTATTTTTGCCGTGTACGACACACTGTCTTGTGTAGTTCGGGTAGTTGGTTCGTGTTCATGGGATGCGGTTCGTTATATTAGTATAAGTTGAGCTTACCAGTGAAAACGTGACTTGCAAAGTCCGGCATACGGTTGTAACAATAGTACAGCGAAGGATAATGAGCCAGAAGTGAAATAGTGGATTCACAACTGTGGACGGGCTGGTTGGAAGCTTTCGAAATACAACGCACTATGTTCAGATCATTTTGAAGAAACGTGCTTCGAAGGAAATCTATATCGTCAGTTAATGATACAAGATCCGACCTTGAAGCCAGGTGCAGTGCCTACGATATTTAGTCACGGATCTCAGCCGCCGCCGCCGAGAAATCGATCGCAAGAAGGTTAGTACCGAGTTACTTGGTATCCAATTAAAATCTGTTGACATTTGAGATGCAAGATATGCTGGAGGCAAGCTAGAACAGTACCATAATGTACTATATTGCACCATAATGAGTTTAGACTTTAGAAGATAGCCGAATAGTAAAAGTTAACGGCAATCAAGTCGCGTGAGCGATATTACAGTAACGGTAAGGTGGTCGGACCAAAATTTTGTTTCGTCAAAAAAAATGTTTTCTAATTTGTCCCTGATAGTAGTCACTATGAAGTACAATGGTAGTTGTTTCATGTATCTAAGTGAAATATATATAAAAACTACAGCTTGGTAAAGTTTCGAATTTCATGAAATTTCCTAGCGGTTTTCTGACAGATATAATTTTGCATATAAATCACAAGAATTTGGGTTATAATTTATTTCCCCTGGTAGTAGTCACTAATAGAAGTGCAATGGTGCTTGTTTCATGTACATAAATGAAATATTAAAGAAACTGCAGTTTTGTAAAGTTTCTAATTTCATGATTTTTTCCGACAATGTTCCGGTAGATTTGATTTTGCATATAAATCACAAGAAAAAAATGTCTAAAATATGTTCCCACATAGTGGTCACTATAAGAAGTACAATGCTATTCATTTCATATAGCTAAGTACAACATTAAGAAAACTACAGTTTTGCAAAGTTCAAAATTTCATGAATTTTTCCAAATGTTTTCTGACAGATCTGATTTTGTACATAAATCACAAGAAAATTACTTTTTATCAACTTGAGTCTTTTGCCATCTATAAAGAAGGCCAATACAAAATTACATGTAACAATAAATACATACATACAAAAATAAATACACACACACACCATGCATTACAATACCATTACATCATGAACACAACACAGCAACTGAGCAAAGATGATCATAACATTTAAAAAATTGCAACCACATGAAAGGCTTTGTTGATTGGGCTGTGGATTAGAACCACGAAATGACAATACTAGTCTCCCATTACACAACACTTGTTATATTGGACAAAGCCAATAACTGCTATGATTGACAAGCCAATTAACTCGTAATACACTGTGGCACAAAATGCCAATAATAGTCCCCATTACACAACACTTGTTATATTGGACAAAGCCCATAACTACTGATTGCCAAACCAATTAACTTGTAATATACTGTGGTTAAACCCATTGCTATCATCAACAATAGCGCCTACTATTATACTTATTTGTCTATGATTATATACAATTAATAGATACAATAAATCAAAATGTTTATTTACTGTATATTATTTTATGTATACTATATAGTGACAAATACAAATATACAATCTTATTCTGTAATTTTAAAAAAAATCAATTATAACGATACAACATTTTATAAACAAATAATAATAATACAATAAATGAATTGAAACATAAATTATCATAAATTGTAATAATGTAACCAACACACAATATTATGTATATGCTAAATAGCTCAAAAATGATATAATTGAACTAAAGTAATACCAAGAATACCAATAAATAAACTAATAATATATTAATATAAACATCAATCAAACATGGCAGCAATGAATTACTCAGATGTAGACATAGGTACTTGGCAGTATTAATCAAAGTCACCCGCTTTCAATCACATCGCTATCCGAGTCACGAATGCATTGTATACCACGATGCACTGCGCGCGTACGGGGAAGAAGGCAAAATGGCGATTTCTTTTGAGACGGGGGTTCCATAAACGGACGTTGTGCATGTTTGTGCTATCAATTGGTAAGCCATCGCTGTGATCACGTTATCGTTGACACAATTCTTTATCCTTCTGCATATGCTTTCCGTTGAAACCGACTAACTAAATACTCACAAAACATCGTCAAACATAGGCCATTTTAAATCCATAATTACTATAATTTTTATCGACGGATTACAATTATATTTTCAGATTAATTTTCCTCAGAATTTCCTCTTTCTTCATCACATTTCAATATGGATGTACTCATTAACATAATCTCACAAATCAGTTTGATAGGTGGGGCCTGTCAACGTGATCCAAGATGGCCGCACGCATAAATCAAGAAAACCAAAATACGACACTGAGAGTAAAAAATCATTATCGCTAATAAACACCGCCAAAAAATATTTTTTCAGCGCAGGTACACACACTGATATTATTACAACATAAGAAAATTCACAAACCAACAGGTAGAATGCATGATAATAAACTACGGCCACTAAACTGGGACCCCTGTCTCCCATGTTGTCAGAAGGGGAGGTAAATCGGTCTGACCTCCCTAGTAACGGATTAACATGGGCTGGAATGACTGTCGTTTATGATAACATTGCAAAACTTACTGTATTTTGTGTTAAATGAAAAAAAATACGTTTTGCATCCAATACTATTGCATTAGACATTGTCATATATCGAAATGTTTGGCCTATCATTTATGTCATGATGTTATATAATTGGACTTCGTATATAATTGTGTGACTACTGTTTATGTGACGAAGAATATCATCATATACTATATTGTAAAACGTTTAAAATTTGTATTTAGTAAAATTACATAATGTTACTCAATTTTAGTTAAGGATGAAAGTGGGTTTTTTATAGAAAAAAATACTAAAATGTTTTTTATGCCAGATTATGATAGCTTATTATGTTTACTGTGAATATATATCATTTTACAACAATTACATACCTTTAAACCACTCTTATACATGGAATAATGGTGTCAGTATCAAGTATTTTTTATCCATTATGCCACATTTGGCCATTTAAAAAAAAAACATTTAAATTCAGCATTTGGAAGGATATCTCTAGGAGTAATTGTGTGATCCAAATATAGTTATCAGTGAGCTCACCAGATACACCATGTTTGTATTATAAAAATACTGGCATCACTCAATAATCATATATTGTCGAAATATCTTTACTAATATACCATGTGCACACATCTTCACTAACTTTTTTTTTTGTACACTAACAGCAAAAACAGGTAACAGCTGTTGTGAAAATATCTTGAATTTGGATCAAAAATATATAAATAATTGTAATTTGCATTTCAGCTCGATCACCAACATGATGTGGCACATGGGGAAAGGCATCAACCGCAAGTTTACTGCGAAGGTCCGAGGCAAGGGATGCGAGGACCTCCTTCATTGGATACAGAATGTATCAAACCATCTGTGGTGGTGTTGTGCAACATGCAACGGTGACGCACAGTTGCTGAAGTAAGTACCAAACTTGATATGTATTCATTTTATACCTGAGGCATGTCCAAAGCAACAAGTAACCTTTAGATTTGCAGTCGGTAGATGATGAGTAGGGACCACGACCCAAGTAGTGCAAGATGAATTCCAGTCACCGACTTAAATCCCAAATACACTAAATCAGCTCCTATGCATAACTAACATTATAATAAGTTTTCGAAATTACTGCATTTCATAGGCATCCAACTCATTTTTTTCAGGATGGCTACTCAAAAGTACCAGCCAGCATGACTACTACCTTATCAGTAAATGTGTTTATTCAGACTTCCAAAACTGATAATGTAAATGCTGTTTACATGTTACGTGTTAATATGTGGACCACCGACTTATGTATGGGACCAAAAATGTTACATAGTCAAAGTTCCTGATGACCAACTTTTTAGTAGTTTAGTCACTCAGATGTGAGGGGGCGAATACACAGATGGATAGTGCTCATTCTGTATCACCCTACCTAATCCTTATAATCAGTTGCTGTGTACATTTATGAGTACAGTTACTTGAGTGTAATAAATTACATCTCCATGTAATAATTACATTCCAGAGTGCAATTGTCTGTAATGAAATAAATAAGAGCACTTGTGTCATTATCACCAATTTTATTAAAGAAATATAAAATCAAAACATGATATCAAAATACAGTGACTGTATATACAGTAGATACAGAAATTAAGAAGAAAAAACAAGTTATAATAAATTATGTGAAGGAATGTGATGATGGAATGCCTTATTTGTAAGGATCAGTATCGTTTTACTAATGTACCAGTATGATTACCATGATTGGCCATTGTATTGTTACTAAAAACAACCAACACTTTACAGTACACAGGAAAAGCATTTTAAAGTTCACTGAATGCTACAGTCATAAGGTAAATAACAGCAGCTTACTAACAACATATAGACTGGTGTGTTACATCAGTTGTTTGCAGACATTTTATTAGAATACTGCATGTACTATTCTTCACTGTAGGAATGAAAGCTAGATTGATGCTGTCTGCTCTGGCGTGGAACTACCGACCACGTCCCAGTCCAGACAAACCTGTTGAGACTGGTGTCATGTGGTCCAAAAGACGCAAGCAATGGGTGCTGCATAACAGACCACAGCAGGTGAACCCACGTACCCACCTACAAATGCTCATGGATCGAGTGACAGATGTGTTTATAAAGATATATCACACTGCATACGATCACAATCACTGGGGCAGATGTCCCAAAACCAGAGAAGGAGGATCTGCTGGCAGCAAGAGTCAGTCAATTTGTAGAGAAACAGTAAATACTGCCACCACCAACCTACACCTTCATAGGTCACATGTACATTGTCTAGTTTAGTTTTCAAGTCCAGCTTGGTATCCCTCGTGTTGTCCCACATCGGGGGCAGGGAACCTTGATATTATTCCATGGCTGGCGCATGCTGGTAGAACTCTCTGTACCCTCCGTCCCAGCTTGCCATGGATCCACCAGGTAAACTGTCTGTATGCAGCCCACCTGAGAGACCTGAAATAAATTAGGCTTAAATAAACATCCGACATTGTAAATAAATGACATATAAAAATTGGTTCTATAACGACACCATTCCTTTATATAAATTGTTTACCATTAAACATTAGGGTAGTCCTTATTTCTGAAGTTTTGATATGTCATCCTCTTACCCTCTGATTTTTTTCTAATATATAAAATAAAATTTCTCGCAAAATATGAGCAAATTTGAACAGCGATGTTGAAGTTTTCGATATTTCCTAAGCGGCAGTCAACATATAATTAGGGCAGGTTGCATTGATAATAATATGAAACTGAGATTCAGAACATAATTGTGCATGCTCTTATCCTAAACAATGTATATACCATGTATCAGTTCATGATCATGACATGCTCAATAGACAATACACCCCCCCTCCCCACCCACCCCCCACCCCCCCCGACAGACTGCACTGCAGACATGCTGACATCAGACTTGCATACATGCTCAGACGTGTCTAGAGAATCCAGACGGATTATTATGACTCGGTTCTGCCGACTGATGAGTGCTGATTTAAAATGCTGCTATTGTTTCTTTGCTGAATGATTTGTTTAGTACGATCAGATCAGCCATGGCACCAACAACTAGATCTCAGGACCGAGTACACCTCTTGGGTTCCACCGTCTTGAATTGGTTGGCAGCAAGTTGCCATCATATCGTCTTCCAACACAGGCCCTTGTTTTTGTGGTTCAAACCGGTAACCAGTTGCTTCGAAATCGATTTGGTTTTCGTCATCTTCCGAAGAATTGGAAAGCCATCTTATTTACACAGTCACAGCGCATGCACACATAGTTTAATTGGTAAACTTACCATAGCGCCACCTAACGGAGTTGGGAACAAATAGTACGCAGAAAATTTACGAAGCGAGTTACGACAGTGTGACGTCACTTTCTTCTAACAATGGCGTAGTCCATAGAAATTCGGTAGTTGTGTGTTCAAAAATGTTTTCCTGGTAAACCGCCGACGTTAAAAAATTGATTGTATTTGGAAATTGTTAGTTTGTATTAACTCTTTTAAATGCTTAACATCAAAACGTTGCCTTTTGTTTTCCTTTAAAAGCGCTTTTGTTCTTAATACTCTACTTACCAAGTTTGAATTCATTTTGTACTGGCGAGACTGTGAAATTATTGCGATATGCGGGTCAGAATCACATTTGCCACAGCATTGGCGTACATACAGGTTTCATGTCGCCTATTAAATTAGTATAACCGTCTACACTTCAACCGTTTCTTAAAATCCTCAAATACACACTTATTTGACACGAATCATTAAAGTATTATGTCTGTACGTGCAAACATCGTTTCTAATGTGTTTTCCCACCTCTCCACTAGATGGCGCCACTGTACAATACTGCATTGCATTATTATTTTGGGTATGCAAAATCATGTCATAAAAAATAAAGGTTTTTTTGTGTATTTAGAATTTTTTATTTTCAACTAATGTGTATTTCTTACACTGAAGCTGTTTGTTTTAAGTTGGTGTGTTTCCCACTGCTGTATCTAAATCATTATGTTGAACTAATAAAACATCTGTTCCTTGCTTATCGGTGACAGGATTACCAAATCTCAAGTCTCACGGTTTCACAACAATGAGAAGCATTCACATTCTGCTTTGGTTTCATCAAATATAATAAACTGTAACTCAAAATTCTCAACAAAATATCTTCAGAATGCTTGAAATTTGGACCTTGTTTTATTTTTAAACACTCCTTATATTACATTATAATTTATATACATATGCCACTGTGACTTTCCTGAGGAATTCCCATGCACTCCATATAACTGAAAACATCTGCATATACACAAATGGAATATTTGTGCCTACATAGACAGTGACATACACACAAATCAACGTTCATATTTTATGGCACATATTTAAATGGTTAGTACATAATGCATAACATGTCCCTGCACAAGATGTGTTCCTGTAGTCTGGCCTAGCATGGTTATGTCTGGATCATTTCCTTCTTCGGATCGTAAATGTAGCGTTTGAATGTCAAAAGAACCTTGATGCTCTCAGTGGGCACAGTATCATTGGAGGAGGTGGCTTCTCCCTTTGCTTTGTTCTTCTTCCCTTTCACCGCCAGATGCTGGGAGGATGCGTTTGAGAGGCCACCTGAAACAAAGGAATCTCATCAGTGGGGTTACAGACTTACAGCAAAACACCACCTTCGTACGCCAGGGGGCGCTGCTGATTACACCAGGCTCAGTACTCCCTGGCAGATCAAATTGCGAAACTCTGAAGAGAGGCTCAGCCAATAATATTGCTTGTCAGGAAGTTCTGGTGAAAAGTTTCACAAATAGACATATTTATGTGAATATACAAAACTGCTCAGCGGCTTGCTAGAATGGTCAAATGGGTAATTACACTGGGATTCCCGGAAGTTGAGGGCTTCTTGGAACTGGAGCGTGGGCTGGACGGGTGTCTGCACTGTTCTCACAAGTGATACAGTCATGACTAGCAAAGTCAGTTACGAGTTTTATTCAGCTAAGTACCATACAATGCATACATCTGCCAGGTGTAGTGTATGCAGACACCGCCCTGGCTGGCAAGGATGTGCTA
Organism: Escarpia spicata; assembly: GCA_963995525.1. Lineage (NCBI taxonomy): Eukaryota > Metazoa > Annelida > Polychaeta > Sabellida > Siboglinidae > Escarpia > Escarpia spicata. The sequence goes on from OZ023217.1 coordinate 6,903,229, forward strand.
CACCAATTCATCAACAATTCGGCTTTTGGAACAGCAGAGCCCTATGGAATGCACTTCCAGCAGGTCAAGTTCATTCAATACACTGAAAAGTTCTTGGCCAAGTCTTCAAAGATTCACCTGTTAGCAGTCAAGTTTACATAGTACTATTCAACTAATTTTATTTATTTAATAATTAAATAAAAGTAAAGTAAAGATAAGTTCTTATATAGCACAGTATCCAGTCCTCAGGACTGCTCAAAGCACTTCACACTTTACTCATTGGCAGACCTGTTCAATCGAACAGGTCTGCTGTAAATATGTTAGAATATATATATATGTGTGTGTCTGAGTGTATGTGTCTGTGTGTGTGTATGTGGGTATGTATTTTTATTGTACTCTACAATTTATATTAAACACTTGTTGTCTAAGGAAGTGAATGGACACAGAAAGATGCGAGTAAACATCGCAACCTGGGCGGAGATGCTGTTACAATGCTCCAAGGTTAGAATCTTAATACATAGATGCAACAAATGTTACCTGGCAGGCGCACTTTGAACTTTCCACTCTGCCCAAAGCTGCCCTCGATAACACCCTCCTCTCCAGTAGACAGCTTCACCTTCAGTCCTGTAAACATCTCCATCTTGGTTTCCTTCTTCAAAAGTCCTCTACACACGACGGTGTAATCATCCACTTTCCGGTCAACAATCCCCTCCTTGTTCTTAATCTTGTACACCTTCACTCTGGGCAACAGTGTCTCCACGTAATTGGGGTTGACTATCAGCTCAAGCAATTTCCCATGAAATGCCAGTCGACAGACGTTCGCGTGAATATCCGTGTCAAGTTTTGAGCCAATCACAAGGCAGCCGTGTGGACATATGACCTGGTGTTCGAACTGCAGCAGCGCAAACTGATACGTTGGAATCGCCACACTGTTAGCATCAGCATCCTTGCTAGGCTTCGTGGTGGTTGGAATAAGTTCATCTTGGTACATATATTCTCGTGAGAAATCAAACTTGTCGGTGGTGTCGAGTGATAATTTCTCGATGTCACTGATGTCTTTGTGGAGTCCGAAGAATGACACTCTTGCCATGACTGTCTCATGGCCGATGGTGATATGGAACTTGGCTTTGGTTGAGATGACCCCGCGGAAGTAATCGACTTTCTGCACGGCGATGATTGCTGCATGAATCAGCGGCAAGGCGCCCGGCGAACACACCAGACCACGCTCCAGCTGTTTCGCATCAAATTGAGTCACGCAGATTCCAACGCGATCTCCCTGACAACACAAATGGTTTAAAATAAATTTACAGACAAGTGTATACATCAGGCTGGCTGAAAGTTAACAATACTTATGGCGTAATGAACTTACCATAAGAGAATTCAATGGAGGTTGTCAGGTTCATTACCTGGGAGGAAAAACATTAGGACACTTTCTATTAACATGTGTATTATTGATTTATTCCTTTATTATATATATATATATTGCTGTGTATCGAACAACTGATGCTCCTGTGAGTCTGCCTAAGTTCCGTTTTAACTGTAATCACGTTTGAGCATGTCGTCATTAATAAAACACGTTTAAAATACATCACATTTGACGACGAGGATAAAAGTCTGCAATTGTGTACTGCAAGAGTATCAGCGTCATCACTGAACGCACAAGGTTAGAAATTCCGAAGCCACGTCGATGCGGAGACCAACTTTGGAAGCGCAAAGAACTTTCCCGCAAACGGCAAAACACAACACGTCAATTTATGGAAAACCGCAACACATCATTCAGTCGTAAACATGTCATGTACCAGAGCTTGCAAGAAGACTGGTCATCTTATCAGGACCGATTAGGATTTTATTTTGAAGCAAATGACATTGCCGATAACGCCATAGGCAAGTGCAGAGCAATCTTGCTAACATCAGTGGGTGAAGAAACATATATGTTGCTATGCAGCCTGGCATCGCCACGGGCGCCAGCTGATTTCTCCTACGTTGAACTGTGTAAACTGCTACAAATGCATTTCCAACCGAAACCAAACACAATTTTGCAATGCTACAACTTGTACTTGACCTACTGGAAGAAGAATCAGTCAGTAGGTGACTTTGTTACAGAACTTAAAAATTTGGCCAGAAACTGTGATTTTGGTCAAACAATGGCTGGTACACAGCTGACTGCCGAGTTGATCTTGGAAGAAAATCTAAGGGACTGATTAGTTTGTGGGGTAGCAGATCCAACTTTTTGGGGAAACCGACCTTGATTTCAAAAAGAACGCCTCGTTCAAGCAATTTCTTCATTGATGAAGTAGAATTCTTAGGTTACAGGATAGATACGGAAGGAATCCACTCTTCCGGTATGACTCTCTCAGTAATCTGCAACGCCAGTGCCAACCAGTAAACCATTACGGTCGTTTCTTGCCCAACTTAGCGATGATCCTGGCACCCATGCATCAGTTGCTCAGAAAGGACACGAAGAGGTACTGGAGGAAGGCACAACAAGAGGCTTTTGACAGGACGAAAGAGATGCTGAGCTCGCCACAGGTTGTAATGCATTTTGACTCCTCCAAGTCATTGATTCTGACATGTGATACCTTTCCATACGGCATTGGATCCGTCCTTGTTCACGCATTGGAAGATGGTGTAGAGAAACCCACAAATCCAGAAGTCTCTCACAGGCTGAGAAAAACTGTGCTCATATTGATAAAGAGGGGTTGGCCATCATCGATGGCCTGAAGAAGTTTCACCAATACTTGTGGAGTAGCAAGTTTACTATCATCATGGACCACAAGCCACTTCTTGGGTTCTTCGGAGAAGCGAAGGCTGTTCCACAGATGCTGTCTCCATGTATGCAGCGCTGGGCCCTAATACTGGCTGTCTACAAATACCAGATAGTCCACAGGCCAGGCCAAAGCATCCCCCAAGCAGAAGCTCTTAGCCGCCTCTCGGTAGGTGGCGCTCCGAGACATGTACCAGTGCCAGCTGACACAATAATGACAATGCAGTATTTGGACATGTCTTCAGTCACTGCAAGTGACATACGCCGCGAAACAACACGTGACCCTGTGCTGTCACAAGTCTTTATCAGGACAAGGGAAGGATTTTCAAATCGCAACAACAACGAACGTCTGAAGCCCTACATCCAAAGAAGAGATCCAAGTGTCTACCACAAAGCACTGTTGGAAAAACTGTACAATGCACACTCTGGGATCGTGCACATGAAAGCCGTAAGTCACAGTCTGATGTGGTGGCCAGGTAACGATCAAGACATTGAGAAAATGATCAAGACATTGAGAAAACGGTCAAAACTTGAAACATCTGCATGCATAGCTAACCCAGACCTACGGAAGCTCCCCTACAACCATGGTCGTTCCCTGATCGACCATGGTCGCGACTGCATATCGATTATGCAGGTCCATCCATGGGCAGAATAATGCTGGTAGTGACCGAAGCCCATTCGAAGTAGATAGACGTTTACCTTATGTTGGGCTCCATGTCACTCAGCCACGACCATAAGTAAACTGCGACAGTCATTCACCACTCATGGCATCCCGGATGTCATCGTCAGTCACAATGCCACTGGTTCGTTAGGAAAGAGTTTCAAGAGTTCTGCCGACACAATGACATCAAGCACATTACAAGCGCGCCCCTTCACCCGGCATCAAATTATCTGGCCGAACAAACCGTCTGGGTGGTAAAGGAAGGAGTAAAGTGCATGCAAGGAGGAGACTTAGAAACAAAGCTAGCACGCTTCCTCTTTGAATACCGGATTACTCCACACTCAGTGACGGGCATAACCCCCTCTGAACTGTTGATGAATAGACAGCTGAAGACCCGGCTTCATCTCATTAAGCCAGATGTTCATACGAGGGTCATTGCCATACAGACCAAACAGAAGGCGACACACAACCGACATGCCAAGGTTTGTACCTTCAAAACAGGTGATCTTGTGTACGCCCTACGATACCAAGTCTACACTGCAAGCTGGGTACCTGGCACAATCGAACAACAGATGGGACCAGTATCGTACACTGTCAGTCTCGAAGGTGGAGCCATCGTTCGTCGCCTCATCGATCAACTACAAGGAAGACTGTCGAGTCACCAGTTGGCATCATCGGTGCTGCCTCCGCAGATGGAGACATTCCCCGAGTTGAGGGCCGAGTCTCATCAAGAGTCTGAAGCCGCTCAACCACTTGCAATGAGTATTGCGCCTGCTGCAACCGGACATTGCGCCTGCTGCAACCGTAGCAGAGCCTAGACGTTCGACCCGATGCAGGAAGCCGCCTGAACGTTTGGACTTATAATTGTTCAAGTAGCATCACGCTGGCTACCTATCACGGACCTTTGGGTGCTATTACCATAATGGGTTTACATTTAACTAAAGTGGGGAGGAATGCTGTGTATCGAACAACTAATGCTCCTGTGAGTCTGCCCAAGTTCCATTTTAACTGTAATTACGTTTGAACATGTGGTCGTTAATAAAACACGTTTTAAAAACATCATATATATATAATGTATATACTAAATAAATAAAGGAATCAATCATATATATATATATATTGTTTTTTATTAATCAGAAATTTTTTATTTTACGTATATATGTATTTGCTTAGTTTCAAATACAATAAACTATATCATGTATCTCATTTATTTATAATATTTATTTTTATTAATATTAGTATGAATCAATTTCAATATATTTCAAAATGTGTGTACATGCGCCTACGTAGACGTGATATCAGATGTATGGCGCTGTACTAATGTTAGCAATAATAAAAACAATACAATGTTCCAGGCTCTGTATACTCTGGTTGCATGTACTTACCTGAACAGCCACGTTGACTGGTTTTCTAAACACTTGCATAGATTTTACCTTCTTTGTTACCTTCATTGCTGCGATTTCAATTGTCTGAAAACCACAGTTACATGTTAACAAAAATGTTCCACAATTGTCATGTTTATGAATGTTTATTAACTTATGTACACTGCAACACTGGAGTCTACATTTATATCACATGTATTTGCTAACTGTATGTTACGTTGTAAATAAAGGTACTTACTTACATGTACACATTATTAAACTACATATGGTCAGGGTGCTCTGCTGGTAAAATATTTGAAACTGAACTTTGGAATATTGATATTCATCACAGATAGCAAACTGGCAATATTACATGGGTGACAATTAAGCAATATGTTACTGCAAATGAAAAACGTTACATAATCTTTGGGGTGGACGCAGTTTCACAGTCCTAAAATACGTTAAGCCTTACATAAGGGAGTGTGGTTTGGTCGTCAGCACGTATTACAGGAATATAAATTGCTACACTGCTACATGCAGAGAATGAAACATGTTAATGCAAATTGACACTAATAGCAAATTTAGATTGTAAAAATTGCAAATCCCTTACCACATATTGGTGGGTCAGGGGGCTGAACCAATATTGAATGCATCACTTTTTGGACTTATGAGACAATCCCACAATGGAATTTGCTGATTCAATAAACAATTTTAACTAACTTGTGTAGTCCCAATCTAGTTTACGCATACTTACATCACCTACGGTAACAGAACCACTCAGTACTGTCCCCGTCATAACCGTGCCCTGTCCACGTATTAGGAAGCAGTGATCTACAGCGTAGGTGAAGGGGCCAGTCGTATCTCGCTTTGGCAGGAAACTACACGATTTCAGCGTCTCGACCAACTTGTCAATACCAATGGATTCCGAATCAAGTGCCTAGATCGAAAAAGTATGTGACACAAGCATTACAAAGAAACTGAATGCTTCACTGACATGTATAGCAGTTACACCGAACAAAGAGGAGTTAAAAGACATTTTATGAATTTAAAATGCAGTGCTGCAATTGTATTACCACATGATGAGATTACACAGGTACATTTTTTTCAGAAATGTAATATAAAGGGACCTAAAAATTCTTGCCATAGGCCTAATTTGCAGAACTGCTATGAGAACAGTCTCATAAACATCCGTGATTTGAATGCATTCATCTTGAGTGATGATTCCCATCAGCCATGCTTTTGAAAGCTGCGAGCTGCCATTAAACAAATTGAATCTGTCCGAGTCAATAACATTTCATCAACAAAATTTTGTTGTGGACAGTCAGCATATTATAACAGACATAGTTTGTATTGCACAACATAATATCATAATAAAATTTATCGGAATGGGTCCCTCTAACTGTACTGTTGCTTACATATAAATGTATGTATGAATATATTAATAAATAAAGTGGCTATACCTCTGGCCCACCTGGCTTTGCAGCGACAGCAACTACAGGACAGCCAGCAAATCTTGTGTTCTCCAGGGTCTTCAACATCCTTTTCGTCATCTGAAGCAGTCAAGTTAAAATAATGATATATGTTTTGCGGAAATCATAGCAATCTGAATGGGGCCTCGCCCACATTGCAATAAATGGTAGACGTATTGAAACAGTTCTATATATATATATATATATATACATACCAGCATTTACAAAGTTCTGTTAAGCATGTATATGAGACTATGAAAGTGTGCGTGTGTGTGCATGCAGGTGTGGCACCACCCAAGTAGACCAAATACTAATGCACATTGGTGCAATACTGTGGATCATCATCACCTGCCAGCACGGTAGGTAATGTTTTTGCAACCATCTCACAGCTGTAGGACTAAATGGTTGTGGACGACATAGACTGCAATGGGAGGGATTGGGTGAGGAGTGGGGAATGAGTGCAAAAGACAGAGGGAATTGGGGACGGTTGGTGGAGACAGTGTTCAGTGCAACAATAGTGAGGAGGAAGAACAAGAACAGAATTTTATAGAAATCAAGGACCAGAATCAGGGGCCAGTTTAATCCCAGACATACAGGGAAATAAGATGAAAACAACAAATTGTACCTTTTCAATGGTAGCTTGTCGATTGGCTTCTGCAAGCAGGTCCACTTTATTGAGTACAACAATCATCTTCTCACAAGTGATTTGACCAATGACCAGGCACTCAGCCGTCTGTGTCTGCATACCTTTTGTTACATCAATCACCAGCAACATCAAGTCAATGACCTGGGCACCTGGAACGTGATACACATCACTAGGTATAATACGCATTTATTTGTTTGAAGCAATGATGGAATATTTTGTATGGTACATGTATTGATCATTGCAAAAGAATAAAGACTATTATTTTATAATGATGGAATATGTGCAGCTCCATTGATATGCAGATTATGGACAATAAGAAAAGATCAAAGCTCAAAAACAATCATATAGGGATGTGTGTGTGTGTGTGTGTGTGTGTGTGTGTGTGTGTGTGTGTGTGTGTGTGTGTGTGTGTGTGTGTGTGTGTGTGTGTGTGTGTGTGTGTGTGCATGCATGTGTGACCAATGTCAAGGCACATAAGCATGGTTGAAAACAGCAGTTTGACACAAGGGCCAACAAACATAAATTAATATTTTAATATTATACTCTAAACAGCCCAGTCTTGGGCAAACGTAGGAGTTTGTTGTGGTATATGTTGTGTACACGTAGTTTGTTTAAACTGTAATAATATTATTGGTCTATTTGTTACGTACATCACATGAGTACTTGCCTCTACCCTGCCTCACATCCTTGAGTCACACACCAGTTATCAAATTGCAATATGGGCATGGGCCAAGAGCTGCATGCATTCACCCAGACACACACACCCCAACGCGCACATACATGCATACGTGATTAACACACGTACTGACCCAGTGACACACACAGACAGTCACAGTGTCATTGTCAGTAACACGTAACACTCAGTCACAAACACTGAGTCTGAAACAGAGCTATTCATATTGTTACGTTAATATTTACAGCATTTCTCTTGACGTTTATAAAACGCACACATGCACGCGCATACGAACGCACCCACACACAATACATTGTCATGAATGACAGTGACACTATTGTATTACCTCCTATTACTGTCTTAATCAGCGAGGCGTGGCCCGGGCAATCAACGAATGTGAATTGCAAGGTTTCCAACTTGTCATCGTCACGTTTCAGATGCTCTGGGATATCAACGCAGAAAGAAGAAAACCCCAAATCCAGCGTTATCCCTCTTTCTTGACTTTGTGGATTCTTATCAAAACTCGCTGTGCTAGCGACAGTGCTCACTGCTTTAGCAAGAGCTGTTTTTCCACTATCAACATGCCCCAAAATACCAACATTGAAATTCAGCATGTTTACCGCAGCCATCTTGGACGAGGATATCCCTCTCTGACGTCATGAGAATAGGGAAATCTCTGATTAATTTTATTTAATTATATACTGTTATATATACCTAACGGTTCAAGCAATCGTGTGTGTTCATGCCCATATGCGAAATATTAGCAATGTATAGACTGTCAGATTAAGATTGGCAATTTCCGGAAAATATCTAGCGACAGTTCGTAAATAACTAGTGGCGCCTCTAACGGATAAAATAACACTACATATTTCATACCAAAGCATTGTAGGCCCTGATTATGATGTTGTACTGTTCCTGCGACATAATTTGTCTGTGGGACATCTTAATGTCGCAATCAGTCCCTCCCCCAAGTTTCCTCCACCCCGTGCGGTCTTCGGCCAGGTTTTTCAGAGTCTTGATGTTAATACGCGACCTCAGCCTGATGCCCGTCACTCTGTCTCTGAGAGCCGAGCGCATGCAGGTCTAGCAGGTAACGTTGGTGGTGTGCCCGCCGACTCGGCATCTGCACCGGCATGATCTGACAACGGTAAACTGCATGGCCAGTTGTGCATGGTTGTCTTCGAGCATGCGTAACACATAGCCAAACTTTGACCTTTTGCATGAATTGTGCAGCGCTATGCCTGCACTAGAGTGGCGTGCCCCCTAGAGCGGTAGAATGTGTCCGCCTAGACCTATCGAAATTCAATTTACAACAAGGCATGGGAATATATCAATTATTTTCAACCATGTATAGGCCTGCATACAAACATAAAAAAAACGTACTTGTTTGTCGCCCGATATATATATATATTAAAATACCATTTATCATATAATATATATGACTTCTAGCTGAATGGATGGAACCAACTTGTTTTACTTACAAGTATTAATACTCGTTAGTAAAATGTCCTAATCAGTTTTCTTCAAACGTTACAAACATTTGTACAAAACTTTATTCTTGTGACATTTGTAAGATTTCCATCCCGTAGTTTTTTTAAGAAACTGAGGGTAACACCCACCTCCAAAACATCACGAAAATATTCAAATACAGCTGTATACCTATCCTAATTATTCTCCCGGAAAAAATAATGAAAGAAAGAACATGTGTCCTACCTACCTACCTTAGCACGTGACAGGATATAATTAATATTGGTCTAATAGGAAACATAAATATTATTCCGGTACGCTTTACCTTTCGTTGAGTTCGTATTGAAACGTCAACTCTTATACAAGTTAGGCCGTCATAAGACGGTGTGATTAATACATCAAGAAGGTAATACAACTACTAACGCCTCCATCATAATAACATATGCATGTTGCTTAGCCATGAACATTATTTGTTAGCCGTATTTCCACCTAAGTTAACGAAGGCCATATCACATTTGGTGACGACTGTTTTACAGAGAGGTGAAAGGCGGATACGGTGACAGGGGATTTTCTATAGAATATCGAAGCTTAATTTGTATTGATGCTATTATAGGCGAGCAGCAATACCCAAAATGTACATAAATTTTGGATTTTAAATGACCCCCTCTGCATGCACAAAAATCATATACAACTGGGAAACCTGATATATCGTCGTCAAAAAGAGGTATGACATGGAGCTGTCAAGTGGAGCGGTAAGCGAGAAACAAAGGTCACACAAGGTCACTATCAAAGGATGACAAAATTAGTATAATCTGGCAAAGGATAATTGGAATATAACTATACTTATATTGCATACGTGGTCATTCTACAGTGTTCTACTTATGGTACGTACAATAGGCGATGACCAACATTTCGTATTTTTTTTCACGCACTAAGAATAGCAATGACAAAGCAAACCGTCATCGCAAAACAGTGGGAGTTGTATAGTTGTACAGTCGATGACGACGTCGCCTGGGTTTTCCCTCAGTTGTAGGTCAACCAAAATGGTTACGCGTGGGTTTTTCCACTTGACTATAGCGTAGCCTAAATTATCAAGCAAGGGAACTCGCGACAGGACGACGCAACTATTTGGTCTTTATTCAAAGTTACATTGCAGAATAATTCCCTGTCATATAAACAAGCATTCGGACATCGCGTTTACGCTTCGATTCAGACTTACAAGGCGGATTGATTGCTTTCAATCAGCATGAACCTGCTACAATGCAAGGCGTCCTGGGGAGAACACGTAAACTGGAAGATGTATGTGTCGTTGCTAGATGGAGAAGGGGGCGTCGCAGTGTTACGCCAATATGCCAAACCCATATATAATGTATTTCATTACACAATGTTTCATGATTCTTTCATAATCGCTAATCGCGATTTGGCATTCCTGTTGTTTCTCCTGACACTGCTGCTTCTGCTGATACAGCTGCTGCTGCTACTGCTGCCGTTGTTGCTGCTGCTGTTGCTTCGGAGACTGCCAGACCTATGCATATGATTTTAGCAGATGTATGCTGAGGATGATATGTTATCTGGAAATAATTAGCCATAACGTCGTCATAGAACGTACGATGTGGATTACATCAGCGCTGATGCTGAATGCATACATATCATAATGTATCGCTCGTCAGCTTGTCCTGAGAAAAATTGCGACAGCGAAGACAATAAATAAACGAAGACTGCAGAAGGTGAGGGATGTATAGAAAAGGTTTAAAGGGGAAGAAGGCGAGAAGTATGATTTAATGCGCTCAAATGGAAGGAAAGTGATAACGAAGAGAGTGGATGCCAGAATGGACGACAGAGGAGAGGAGAAAGTCTGAGACTGAGACGGGAGCACGATGGGAAGAGCAACCACTGTTGTCACCAACCATCGTCGACGTCGTCGTCTTCGTTGTTAATAAACCAACAAATTCATTACGTTAGTTCAATTAACAAACGAATAACTGAGATGTACTCATGTTTAGTGTGCGTGTGGTGTGTGTGTGTGTGTGTGTGTGTGTGTGTGTGTGTGTGTGTGTGTGTGTGTGTGTGTGTGTGTGTGTGTGTGTGTGTGTGTGTGTGTGTGTGTGTGTGTGTGTGTGTGTGTGTGTGTGTGTGTGTGTGTGTGTGTGTGTGTGTGTGTGTGTGTGTGTGTGTGTGTGTGTGTGTGTGTGTGTGTGTGTGTGTGTGTGTGTGTGTGTGTGTGTGTGTGCATGTGCTTGTGCGTGTGTGTGCGCCCGCGTGTGTGTGTGTGTGTGTGCGTGCATGCATGCATAAATGTGTACGGTACGAATATGAGTAATCGTTTCAACAGAAGGCCTCAACATATTGCCGTTTCTACTAAGTAAACAAATTATGTTAACATACGTACAATAACAACCGCTGAGTAATTGATGTAGAAAAAGTTCGAAAGGTGAAAGCGACCACAAAGGTAGTTTAAACTCAAGACAAAGAATACTTTGTAGGTTGTTGAACTACTTCAGCGGAGCAGTCGGGGCATGACTATACAGGAGACTTGCAGTTATTTATAACTAGGGGTGACCCGGTAATTGCCGGGGGTATTGGTGAGATACCCAGGTGTATTAATGCAGTACAATGCAATGCATTGGTGTAAGCACTTTCCCAGGCACTTCTATCTGCTACAACAACTGGATATACTTTAGTAGCGACGTACTGCAAATATATTGTGAAAGTCACAGTTTGCGGCATCTCAACATAAAAGACGTGTTTTGTAAACGTTGTTTACAAAGTCTCCAAATTGTGCCTATCATTTCCAGGAGCGGATCCAAATAGTTACTCTGGGAGGGGGCGGGGGCAAAAATACTCAAAATGCGTTTCCCTTGAGGTTTGCAAAAAATATCAACATTGAGACTGGCCAACTGCCTTGCGTCGTAATTTAATGTTCGTTCATACATGACACATGTTTTATGTGCTAGAGCCTATAGGCCCTACCTATCCTCTTTTTAATTTTGTTTATCGTAAGTAACAATCACTTTAAATATTAATTCACTTGGCATTTATTTCTGTTAAAGCTTACACTGGATGATATGCAACAACAATACTAAACATTGTTTATTACATACCAGAAATGGTAAATCAATACACAATAGGGGAGGACGATGGAATGTCCCGTTCAACGTGGCCAGTGTTGCTACCTTCTGCATTATTGTCGACACGAAGATCATTCTCTCCCGGCTGTACCGTGTCTGGTTTAATGCATCGGCGATTGCACCAGAAGACACGACCAATTCGGCCAATTCCGACGACCGCGCCGTGGTACCATAAACGGGGGTGAAGTTAGTGACGAAGTATGGTCTTCGTTCCAAGCCCTGACATTTTCCCATTCCACCTTTTATATGCACCATCTCTTTTCCACTGTAGATGGCAAGGAGATGGTGCATATAAAAGGTGGCATGGGAAATTGCCAGGGCAAATGCATACGAACGCACGTGCGTCAGAACGTGTATGAGAGTGTGTATAAATTATATCTGCGACGAATATACATCATTTTAACTTGCACAGAACAGATTCTCCCAGCCACAAATGTTGGCAACGAGAACAATATTATAATCCCAATCACTTTATACATTGTGTGGTAACGGCCACGATTTATATATAGCATAGCAACCATCTAGCACCACAATACAGATGTCTCGTTCGTGATGAAGTGATATCTGCTTGTCCCTTCTGCATTACTAGTTATGCGTTAGTTTTGCAAATAAAAACGGATTTAGTGTTGTAAATTACTTTAACTTGGTAATAATGTATTATGTTTGTCGACGGATGCCTAAGATGCACGCACCGTTCTTGTTGTCAAAACGATAAATGCATGGTTCTTTGTGAAGTTATAATGTTGTTGTCTGGCATCGAATTCTGTCAGCGTAGGTTCTTCTTTTTGCGTCCTCCCTTGATCCTTTGCGGGGTGAGGCCACGTCATCAGATCCGTCCCGCCTTATCTTTGATAATTCTCTTCTTATCACGATCTTCCACAATTTACCTTCACTCTTGATTGTACACTCAAGTCCTTTTGTGATTCTATTCACAGTGTCTCTCCACAATACATTTGGTCATCTTCGTCTTCATCACCATCTTATTGTTCTACTACCACTGTCTTTTGTTTATCATGCACTCTTTTTTCAATTTTGTGTCATTCATAATCTCTGTGTGATTTGGGGACCGTTTTACTAACATTCATAACATACGAGCTCATAAGCCCAATATTGCTATTAACAGTGATCTTGTTTACTGCAAAATGTCAACACCAGACCCCGCCTACAGAAAATAGTGTCCTCAGTGATGCGGCGATTTGCTTTTTGAAAAAAGCTCCTAAAATTAACAGCGGATCTACGTTTTATGACTGTTATACCTTGTGAGCTCATCGTCTCAGTGAAACCGTCCCTTGTCAATCGCATCATCTCACCACTACGTATCAATGTCAGGTGTTTCTTTTTATTAATCTCTCTTTCGTCAATGTTCATCTTCCTTCCAGTCAAATTTCTCGCGTCGCATTCAACGTGGTTTCTATTTTATGCAATGTGTTATGTTAGCTTATTTATTTCAGTCGTGTGCAAATAAAACTATAAATAAAACTGAGCAAAAATACAAGACTTCTTGATCAGAAAAGAACATGTTTTTCTATGGTAATATTTTTTTTTTTTTTTCATGTGATGGTCTCTGCGATGATTGAGTCAGTCTAGGGAACACAATCGTGTGGCATGAATGATAAATGCCAGGCGCGCTCGTTGGCATAATTGACGACATACGCCTATCATTTCTAACAGTGACGCACTTGCATTACGCTACATTTATAAGACCCTAGACCAATCTGTGCGAAGTGTCAACACTTTAATTCTTCGAACCTCTTTGATACAAATGTCACCTGGCACATGTTTTCGAAAGGCGAACAATTGTGCATGTACCCGGTAAGAAATCAGTTCAGATGTTGTCATTGTGTATAATATATTACTAATTGCTATACGAAAATTGCCTCAGCTGCGAGACGAGTCACACCCGTAATTCAAGCGTCACAGAGAGATGACGTTTTATCAATAATCTGGATCAATATGCATTCATCATTATCAAAACACGTTTGTATGTTGTTAATCGTTCGTCAATGTAAAAACATATACTTCAAAGATAAACCATAATCGACTATTGTACTTTTGATAATATAATTCGTGAACGCGTTTGTGATTGCGTGTTTATGGAAATGCTTAATATGCACTGTGAATATCGCTGTAATACCAAGAAAGGAATGGAAATATCTCCTCTCGTAGTACACGCACGCACGCACGCAAGCACACACGCACACACGCGCGCGCGCACGCACACGTTGAAGTAGGGATGAATGGTTTGGGGCAAAACGTAAGACGCGTTTAATAAAAACAATTTCGAATATCAAATCATGTAATAATTCCATTCAAATTGTATGTATATAGATACTGCATATCTGATATGATGCCAATATTCAGTTGAAGTATTGGCGCTGTCTATACCATGACAATTCAATAAAAATGTCACTGTTTCTTGCGAGCATGTACCCTGGGCTCCGCGCTCATCTGGAACGAAAAGATCATGACTGCGTTGACGTATGGCGCGTGGCTTAGAAGGCTTGGTTCCTGTTTGACACGTTAGTAGGTCAATTCGTTTCGACCAATACTGAGTTAGCAACGCAGCAATTAATCATGTAACGTCACAACTTCACACCCAGCGTTCATCGACGCTTGTCACTCGTTAGGTGGTTGAGATAGCAGCTGATATCCCGAACAGAACGCGCATTTTTTGTCGTATACCGGTTACACTTTGTCATAGTTATAGCTCATATATCCACCAAGTATTGGTGTAATTTATTTACCTACGTCTGCTAGGCGAACTTTGATTTATCGGTTCGTTTATGAAATACTCTTTATAAAGTCTCGATAGTATTCGCTGCTGACTGTTGCATCGGCAAACTTGAAGACCGTCTTCTCTGGGGCACCATCGACTACAGACCATGTCTGTTGTTGCACCAATATGTCTGTTCCTTGTGTGTATGCTGAACTACCAATACGTTTGTGGGTAAGTGAAGATAGAGCCAGTGCTTGGAGATCCAAGTGTGCCGTGGGTTTTGGTACTGTTTTCTCAATATAACTGTTTGCAGAGTTTATGTTGCGGCAAACACCATCAATAAGTTTTAAACCATGAAGCTGATGTTAAACGTTCACTTGTCTGTGATGCCTTCCTTTCAAAATAACAGAGATTGACTTAATAATAATGCCATATGTGGTGTAATATCACCTTACAACAATAATATTATTGAACCTTTGAGCTTTCCATTTCAACACGACGTTTCCACGGCCATTTCTGCGCTTTGTGATCTAACGAAATGCGATCCATTACATGTAACCATGTAAATATATAAGGTATTAATAAAATTATGTAATTGTAATCGAGCCATAGTATATATATATGAATGTGTGTGTGTGTGTGTGTGTGTGTGTGTGTGTGTGTGTGTGTGTGTGTGTGTGTGTGTGTGTGTGTGTGTGTGTGTGTGTGTGTGTGTGTGTGTGTGTGTGTGTGTGTGTGTGTGTGTGTGTGTGTGTGTGTGTGTGTGTGTGTGTGTGTGTGTGTGTGTGTGTGTGTGTGTGTGTGTGTGTGTACTACGAGAGGAGATATTTCAATTCCCTTGGCATTTCAAGTACGTTAACTGGGCAAGAAATCTTAACTCATCGTGATACACATTCCGTTGCTATTTCAAATCTAACAAAAGAAACTTGTATTTCTGCCTGGACAAGATACGATAACTTAACTCATTATACACAATAAATAATGTTTAGGTTGTAATTTCAGCGGAGAGCAGTAAAGTAGTTAAACTAAAACGCGTATGTACGTATGCATATATTCGAGATTCCCTTTGTGTTATGGGTTCTGACCGGTTTAGGATTCGTACATGACGTCAGACAATTGTTTACAACTTTATGCATGTTTTCTGCCACTGACCCGAGCTACGTAAACCGTCCACCTATCAGTTTGGTACGTTTTACATAAATTGCAATAATCGTTGAAAACACCTCAGCGTTTAAAATTACTGTATATGTATGACTATTTGGGGAATTCGTCTTCTGTGTGTGCGTGCGTGCGTGCGTGAATGTGTGTGTGTGCGTGCGTGAATGTGTTTGTGTGTGTATATGTATGCGCGCGCGCGTGTGTGTGTGTGTGTGTGTGTGTGCGTACGTGAATGTGTGTGTGTGTGTGTGTGTGTGTGTGTGTGTGTGTGTGTGTGTGTGTGTGTGTGTGTGTGTGTGTGTGTGTGTGTGTGTGTGTGTGTGTGTGTGTGTGTGTGTGTGTGTGTGTGTGTGTGTGTGCGTGCGCGCGCGTGTGCGTGTGTGTGTAACGCCATCCCAACAATAGGCGTATTTGCTACTTACATTAAGTGTGCAAGATCTAATTCAGAAACGAAACTAATCAAGACACGTTTGTTCATTTTTCTAGTGCAAGGAGTAATTTGCGAAACAGACTTGTAGCTGCCGGAATCCAAGGGACATTGGTAAGAATCTGTTAGTTGTAGGATTTCATATTGCACTTCCCGTGAGCGATGGCAAACATAAGAAGTATACGAACTGATTAATTATACAATGGTATGGTTATAACTGAATCATTTTTAGAAAACATAATATTGTGTTAATCGATATATAATATTACACTTCCAGTGTTCGCAGGGTAAACATAAATAGTATGACAATGAGTTAATACTAGATTCTTTTGTTTTAGGTTATTGGAATGTTATGTAATAGTGTAACATTTCTTGCGTTGCGCAACAAGCGATTGTTAAACCATGTTCTACCTCAGCAAAGTAATCACACACCATGGACACGCGCAGCTCTCACTCACTCACTCACTCACTCACGCATGCAGGCAAGCACGCATGCACGCACGCACGCACGCACCCACACACATACCTTTGTGTTGCCGATAGTTGTAATTTGCTGATACTTGTTATATATACATTCTTTGTAGGCACGAAGATATACCTATTCTCTGGAAAGAGCAGCAAAGCGAGGTACTGGTATTTTTTCGTAGTGTGTGTGTGTGCGTGGGCGTGTGCGTGCGTGCGTGCGTGCGTGCGTGCGTGCGTGCGTGTGTGTGTGTGTGTCAAAAGTCACAAAACATCAAAGTGCGCCAAAAAATGCCACCCTCCCCTCAGTTTTGAGGAATAATCCTATAACTAGCCTCTCCTAAAATAATTTCCACCCGAAAATATACAACCATTCCCTTGATATTGGGAGATAATCCTATTTCCAGCCCTTCACAAAATACTGGGGACTCAGACCCCCGAACCTCCGCTTGTATTGTCTACATTATACAACCTGTGAGCATACACCTGAATACCAGGTGTTCGTTTAAAAGGACACCGTTAATATAAACAGGTTTGTTTGTTCACAACATAACAGCGAAGCGACAGCATACTTTGGCAGATGAATAACGCGCAAACATGTGTCAACTGTTATGACTGTGCAACGTTTGACACGTTGCTGAACAGTGTTCATTGTGTTGCGAGCAGACTTGCCATTATAGCAACACACCACTCCTGTCATTTGTATAACAAGTCAATACAGTGATACTTAACACATTGCACAAAAAGCGTTAGGACTACGGATTGTCATGGTATGGTGTTGCGGCCTACACTTGTCTCAATCACTAGGCGCAGCGGTTCTTCACCTCTTACGGTTGCGATCCAAATTCCGGTCACGCACCTTGCTTAGCGACTTTTGCCTGAAATATTTAACTTGTTATAAATAATAACATAACAAATTATATAATAAAATAGGCATAGCACAAAGTAAAATAAATTAGAATAGTTTTTGAACTGCCTTGCTGAACGTAGTTCATACTGGTGATGCTAAAGCGGTCCGCACACCAAGGAGACTCGCTCGATACGCGGTCGAGGCTCAGATTCTGTGCGTCTTTACCGCGTCTCGAGCATCTCGCCTCGACGCGGCTCCTGCGAGTCTCCAGCCAGTCCCAAGGTGATGTACCCGCACAACAAGGACACGAGAATGCGTCTCGAGGCAAGATGGGTCGATGTGCGCGCTCATGCAAAACTAAAATGGGAATGCAAAACAAAAATGGCAGGGGGTCCCTTACTCATTTTGGAAGAACACTGTGAAATAACAATGTCCCAGAAACGATGCCATGCTGCCTGGGATTGCGCGAACATATGCAGTAGGCGACTTGTAAGTAATATAGTAGCCAAGTAATATACATTTCATTTGTAAATTCACCGTTTGCTGAACAAAATAGAAAACACTTCCCATTCATAATTTTTATAACAAATTCTAGAAAATATGTAATTTTAGAATACCTGTGTGTTTAGCCAAGTGATGCGTATTTAAACTATAAACGCAAATTTTTGTTTGCCAAAAAAGAAACACCGTGGGGGTTAGGGTGGAAGGTGTGCCTCCTTTTTAATATATGTTGTTTGGAATAAAACCCTTGAAAATTTGCATTTTGTAACACTTACATTATGATTTTCAACAAGTTATTATATTTTAATTGTAAATGAAGATTTTTGCTCAAAAGGGGGTCCGGACTCCTTGGACCCCCTTCTCGATCCGCAAATGAGTAAGGCCTACGACTCACAGATGACTCCAAGCAAGTGGAACTGCTCCGTCTCGTCTCGGCCGCGTCTCGACGTTAACCCCCGCACATCAAGTCTTGATACAAGACGCGGTGGACGAGGTCAGGGCGAGGTCAAGACGCGTCGAGACGCTATAAAGATATCAAATATGTTAGTTCCTCGAGACCCGCTCAAGACTCGCTTGAGACGCTCGAGACGGTTGCGTATCGTCCGTGTCTCGAGCGAATCTCCTTGGTGTGCGGGCTATTTAAGGAAGCAGAAAATCCGTCATATAATATAAACCAACGGGACATGCTGATTAAAGCGATATTTGTTTGTGGAAGTATACTTTGAAGTTTTCGTATAAAGTAAATAGAAAACCGTTTTCGTTCAGTACGCACCAATGTCGCGTGAATTTGATGTTATGACATATTAAACCACTCGGCATTTCACATTCATGCAACATGGGCATGATGTATCCTTTTTGCGTGCGTTTGGTACGGGCAAACGGTACAAACAGAAACGTTCTGACAGTCACTGGAGTCTCTTGGCGGTAGATTTTGGCTCGAAATCAGTAGATTAGTAGATCCTATAAAATGTGAGAAAAAAAACTGTAGTCCTGCCGCCAAACCGGTAGCAGTGTTTGTGTTACATGTATAATAGAGTAAAAGCGAATCGCTTTATGCAGGCTTCACAGCATGGTATAATGATACAGGAGCAAGTTTCGACTTGGTCGTTATCAACACAATACACATGTGTCCGTTTTGTGTATCTCTAAAAGTCTCGGGTCCAGCACAGGTGAACTTTCTAAAATAAAACGTCAATTCAGGGGTGGCTATAACTGTCAACCGTCTTCCTGGCATTCAATAATATTAGTCTTACGCGTTCTATTGTTGGAGGAGGAATCCAACATTGTGACTGTGGCGTTGTGTTATCTAAAGACAGGTTGTTTGTTCTTATCCCAGGAATGGTTATTGTGGAAGTTCACTGAATTATTTCTATTGTTACCCGTTTGTGGTTTTGATCGCGAAAATCAGGTCTGTCGCGTTCAAGTCGCGGTTATACCGTCGCCTGTCTTTTTAACTGTTGCTTTTACCAATTGAACGGTTCGTATATTTTTGTGGATAACATTTTTAAATTGCGAACACTGTTAAGGGCTTATGAAACACAAATTGACGGATGAATCTTTAACATATTTATTCTAGTCTTAAAAGGAGGCAGTTTCTTCCTTTATTCTGAATTAGCCAGCGTATAAGTTTTTAATAGGAAGTTTGCCGTGTTGAACGTGGAAAAATGGGACATCGTTGAACATCAAAGGATATTGCATTTAATTCAGCCCGGCTCGGCATAGTTACCAATAAAGCTTTTTTGAAACTGAGGATATTTTGTTTACCATTTAAACGTGCTCCTGGAGCGTATCTTCCAAATTGCAAATGTTGTTCGAGCTTACTAAACAAGATTTGGCGGACAGAATACCTTCAATATTGTTATTAGTCTTAAGAACATTATATTAATTAATTAATAAAAAAATGGAACAGACTGCCTCCTTTGAGAACATTGTATTTTAAAGTGATGAGTAGACAGCCTTGCCTCAACGATGTGAAAACAGTCAGCAATTGTCCTTTCAGCATGCAAGTCCCGCGTCTTCCTTTCTGCCGCTTCTGGGAAGATCATTTCCCCTGGGTACACGAGAGGTGCCGACTATCCCAGCAACGTCAATTGTGCGTGGATAATAAGGGTTCCCCCCAACAAGGTGAGGTGGTAAATCTCGAGAACATTAGATGTGACTCAGCACTACAAAATTACACTTCATCATTTGTTTTGAGTTGCAGGCCGAGAATGATGCGGAGGGGCTTTATCAGATATTATATGAACTACCTGTTCTGTAGATATGTTTTACAGTGTTATTGAGAGCTATTTATAAATACTTAAATTATATTCCTGAAACAGAGTACCTTCAGGTGAACACGGGAATGTTTAAACCTTTTAGAGCATGATTTCTCCGAACTGCTTTTTTGTAATTAGGACCTACCAAATTAAACACAATAAAATTGTACACATGTTTACATTGTCAGATTTGGGGCAGGACAGGTGGTGCAGTTGTCCAGGGGCCCCCACAATACAATTGTTATGGGGGCCTCCACAACACGCTTTTTGGGTAATTTCTTTGGGAGTCGAGACGTTTAATTAAAACTTTAATGCTTCAATGTGATGCCAATTGGTGTTCTGAATGAGCAAAAGTAGTCATTTTCTGTGAAGTCCCTATTGTAGAAGGTAGGAACTGGTATGATACGATACTCGGTCAGTCACTGCCCAGGGGCCTGCACAGTCCTATATTCGGTGCTGCCGTCAGACGAACACGTGAATTATCAAGCTTTTTGACCACGATTTATCAGATCTAGTACCAAGTTAAAAACGACATAACTGTACACACGTTTACGTTGGCACCATGTCGTTATAATTTGAAAAAACACTTCTCCTCTTTAAGTATGGCGCGCGATGGCTCAATGGCTTGAGCATCTGACTCTCAATAGTTGCTCCATGTTACTCAGCTGTACGTTTGAGTACGTGGCTAGTGGTGGATACATGTGTAAGAATAGTATTTGGGCATTAATTGCAACATGGCTGAATGCTTCCATTAGAAGCCAAGATGGTGTTCGATTGCACAAGTCTGCCAGTGAGTAAAGTGTAGAGCGCACCCTTCTGTCCAAATGACTGGATACTGCACTATATAAGAACTTACCTTTTACTTTACTTTAACATTGTACCAGTAACTAGAATACTATAGATGATACCCTCGAGGAAACAACGCGTCATTAATCAACCTGACATAGCTGGCATCCGTGATTGTTAGACCGTGTCTCATTACGACCGTTGGGTTTACTGTTATTACTTGACAACAGACGCTTTTTATGAGTTGCCGTCCTTTAGGGTCCTTTGCATTTATGCTTTGGCCGACCTGTTAAATTGGTCAAAGATATATAGTGTGACCTTAGTGTGATCCTCAATACAGCGTTCGGTGCTTCTACATAAATCAGTACATGCCAGAAAAGAATGCAAACTTATGTTCTTCCATTGTACAGCAGGCGTGGCTGCTTCAATGCGGGCATCATTGCTAAGACCGATGCGTGGCATTAGTAATACACATTATCGGCTAACATAAACTATATATCAAACATCATATTTACGTTAGGTTATTCACACGAAGGTACCGAATATATGTCACTGTCTCATTCACGTGCGAGTAGTGCAACCGGATGATTATTCAATCACTTTGATCAGATATGTCGTCGGATGACAAATGGCGCCCCGATGACTTCCGGGTGGTGCATTGCTCAGTCGAATTGTATCCACAGTGTCGAAAGATAACGCAAACCTGCGACGTGTACGGACCGCGAAACAGTCTCCAAACCTTGAAATCAATAAATAAATTGTGCATTATCTGTTCGTGGTTCGTGACAGTTGGGTGGCTTTGCGGGAAATGTGTACATGCAGATCTCGCTGTACATATCATTTCGATTATTTGTGCTATATAACGCTCGTTGCAAATCAGTCATTAGCAGCTGGAAGTCATTGGTTGGAATTAAGTCATGTGCTATGACTATTAATGTATTGGATTATTTGCCTGCCTCTTATCTGACAGTTCTTCAATATAGACATTGCAATCGTCTTCTTATCGTGTTCTGTAGTGGACTTTGTTTATCTGCTCTTTGAAGAGAACCTGTGCATTTGTAATTTCTTGTATCCAAGAAATGTTCTGTATTCTCCTCAATCATAATCCTACAGTTTCTGTATATTCTACTACCTCGCTACCGACTATATAATATATGTAATATTGGTTGAACCATATTTCCTTTAATGTATATTTGAGTATTTTTAACAATGCGCCGCTGGTTTCTTTGTTCGTACTTTTGTCCACGTATCTACTATTCACGTGTCTACTTCGTACATCTGTATAGCGTCGACATTTACCAGTTTATCTAATAGTAATCAACCCGTTCTTAACCCCTGGGTCGCAAACCAAAATTGGATCAGCAAGCCATATTACGTGGGTCGTCAAGAGCCTCAGCGACTCCGAACTTTTCTCTATTGTCCTGCTTGCCCGTGCCTGATGCATGTGAGATGAATTATAGATGCTGTTTAATAAATGTTGTATGAATTTAAAACGCCGTGGGATATAAGATCACAAGGCATGTCAAATTCACGCGACATCTGGCACAAGGTGTTCGACAAACGGCATGTTGATTTAGAGTATTACTTGTTGAAATTAGATATGGTAGATAGAAAACATTTATGCAAATTTAGATGTGGGAAGCATAATTTACTACTTGCTAAAATTGTTAGTTATCATGTCATACTCCCAAGGCTTATACTCTATGTAACAGGTATGAACAGGAGACGAACTTCATTATATTCTGGTACGTCCTGAATTAGCAACTATTCGGCAACAATATTTACATCGATATTTCAGAGCAAGACCGAATGTGCTTAAATTGTGCCAATTATTTAATGTTAAACATGTTAAACAACTGTCGTAATTAGCTAAATTTGTTAAGTATACCTGGTATACAATGACGTTCTTTCCTTTTTCGTAAATGTTATTGTTATATATTATATATGTACATTTAAAATTTAAATTTATACGAATGTTTCTTTTACTCCGAAACCAATCGGATGAAACAATAAAACCATGTGTCATTGACGCCACCGAAAGTGCGTCATATGCGCACCAGGCAAAAAACGATGCCGTTTTTTATTCAGGGTATAACAATGTACAGTTTTCACAGACAAGTTTTCACAAACAAGTATCGTATTAATGAGCATGTTCAGCCACATGATATTGTCTATCGGAATGTCTGTCTCCATATCATCACCAATATGGAGTAAAATATCGTAAAATCCTTCAAACATTTTCGAAATCGTACGATCTTACCCATTCCGTCCGCCAGTTTTGCGTTATATTTGATAAGCCAACGTGGTGTTGCTCCCGTTTTCAGTACGCAAGTTTAATAAAATTTATTTATTTTTGTTATCATTATGCCTATTTATTTCATCATTATTTATGTAATAATTTGTCACGAGTTACCTGCATGACGGCAAATACCACGACCGAATTTTGGTCTCGTCCAAACAGGTTACAAACCGCTGTTGTAGTCCAACCTCTAACTGCTTCCGGTGTTGCGCACTAGGTACTGCGCATGGTCGTGCAGTTCGCCGACATCCGGTGCCCGGATGCGTTGGAGATATTCAACTACGTTGGTGCGGGTCACGCCGGGTATCATCTGGCGACAGTGTGTGGGCGGAAAATAAGAAATAAGGTTGCAAATGACAATACTGCAATCTACACAGACTCCGACGGCGCCTACGTGACATTCCGCACGTTCCGTGGGAAGAAGAGAGGGCACGGCTTTATCATCAGCTACACCGTTGTTGATCCGGATGATCGTACGTATACTGTTACAGGAACACCGCTAATCCGGATATTTTGTTCCCCACTGTATGTATTCCGATGCAAGAGGTTGCAGGAAAAAAATCAATAATCATGTTCATGACGAGGTATATTTGCGATTGATAAATCCTTTTTTGGAAGTGCCATTCTATGACATAAAGAATTTACTCCATGTCTATGTCTGCCTTGTCCTGTGCTTGTGCGAGAGATAGAGTAATCATACTCAGTAATCGCAATCGTGTGTAATTGCTGACAATATTTGAGTAACCGTACTTGTGCATTGTTAAACAAAATCGCAAGTAATCGTACCCGAATAAATAGCCAAATAATCATAACCTGGATTACAGTAACAATTACACTTTTGTGTGCACATTTTTTAGCTCAGGTTCAAACTAGTTGGCAGACATCGAGTTAATTCTAAGTAACAAAATGTGATTTCGTTGCATCTACCACATATTTTAATGTACTTCGCTATATCTGAAATAACCACGAAGTTGTAAAAACCGTACATACAATGGCTAAGGTAACAGTAATTAATGTAATCATAATTACAATAATTTACTTGTAGAAATAAACTTGTAATTTATTACTTCAAGATTATGTGTAGTCGTACTTGTTCTCATTAATGTTAACAGTAACCGTTGCTAATTATATTTCTTGTGTAATTTCCCATCTCCCGCTTATAGGCCCCTGTGGCGTTCCCCGCATCGAGCCGTTCGTGCCGGGGATAAGCGGGAACAACGGAGCCATGCTGCCCCCCGGCACTCTGCCGCTGCAGCCCGGCGATCTCCCCTTGCCTCCCAACTTCGGAGTCCGCATCATCGGCGGCTTCGAGACGGTGCCTTTCTCGTGGCCGTGGCACGCGGCCATCAACTTCTACGGCTGGAACTTCTGCGGAGGAACCATCATCAACAAACGCTGGGTCGTCACCGCAGCGCACTGTCTGTGAGTACATGCATACATATAACATTATGTGTATTAATTAATCAGACAATCACTCAGTAAGTCTGTCTGTCAGTCAATCAGTCAGTTAATCAATCAACCAATCAAAGCGTTTATTCAAATCAGACCAACACAGTGTACGTACATATTAAGTTTACAATACATTACTGATGAAACTTTTGAAGGGAGTAACATTGAAGTAAACCTAATGTAATGTTACTCATTTGTCGATACGCATAACAGCTTTTATTTGAAATTATTTTTTAAATGCATATACGTATAGTAGTACTTATGCTTTGGTACATTATAATGGAACTATAATAATAATAATAATAATAAGATAACTTCTATTGCGCCTAAATCCTTGGAAACCAAGCTCAGAGGCGCATCAAAACAAAAGGGTTGGTCAATCTCAAAGTCCATAAGTAGTTTTCCAGTTGTCAACAGATGGGTCAAGGCGCTAGGGAGCTAAGGTGGATAAGCAAGGTTGTAAAGATACGTTTTTAAATGACGACGGAATTTTGTAATATTTTCAACTGATCTAACACTAAGAGGAAGCATATTCCAAAGAGTTGGTGCAGCAACAGAAAAAGCCCTAGTTCCAATGTTAGTGTTGGCTCTAGGAACAAAAAGTAGGTCAGAACTAGATGATCGAAGCTGGATAGATTTTCTTACAGGAGTAAGCAATAAATGCAAATAAGATGGTTGCTTATTGGACAGTGCCTGATATGTAATGGTACAGATCTTAAAAATTATACGATATCGTACAGGAAGCCAATGTAAAGACTTCAAAAGTGGCACAGAGCGAGAAAAACGAGGAGATCTTGTAACTACTCTTGCTAGACAATTTTGGACACGCTGAAGTTTTGTGATATCCTTGCTAGCGATATTATAAAGGAGGGAATTGCAATAGTCAATTCTGCTGCTAACAAGCGCTGTTGCAATAGTCTTAGCAACAGAAAATGACATATACCGGCGAATACGGCGAAGATCACGAATATGATAAAAACAGCAGCGACATGTTTGAGATATATGTTGTCGGAAATTGAAGTTTCTATCAAAGATTACTCCTAGATTACGCACCGAGGTTGCTGGCGTGATGTACTGATTCAAAATACGCGTAGGGAAAAAACCATCCAGTTTACAACGCTGCATTCGAGTACCAATAATGATCAATTCAGTTTTATTTGCATTTAATTTCAACTTGCTGTCAGTCATCCAATGGAAGATATCTTGAAGGCAATCACTAAGTTGGTTAAGGGAGCGATTTGTATCCGGGGTAGCCAACGAAATGTAAATCTGAGTGTCATCAGCATAAAGATGATGATCTAAGTTATGTTTTTGTATAACAGAGCTTAGTGGCGTGGTGTAAAGAGTAAAAAGCAAAGGCCCAAGAACAGAACCCTGGGGAACACCAAATAAAGCCGGCAGTGCAGCTGAAAAGCAGTTCCCAATCTTTATAGTTTGGTATCTATCAGTTAGATACGAAGAAAACCAGCTTAGAGCTGTGCCAGATATGCCGTACCACTTTAATAGGCGTTCAATGAGAATGCTGTGATCAATCGTGTCAAACGCGGCAGAGAGATCTAGTAAGGTAAGTGCAGTCACTTTACCATTATTAATGTTCAAGGTAATGTCATTATGAACCTTTAAAAGGGCAGTCTCTGTTGAATGAAACTGCTTATATGCTGATTGTGACACATTAGTTAACACATTTGTGCTAATGTGAGACCTTAGACGACTTGCTACAACCTTTTCTAGTATTTTGGAAATGAAGCTGAGATTTGAAATAGGTCTATAACTGTTTAGGTCTTGTTTAGGCAGAGATGACTTCTTAAGAAGTGGTGTGACATGGGCGTATTTAAAATCATCAGGAAAACAGCCAGAGCAAAGTGATGCATTTATAATATTTGTTATTGGTCCAATTAGTGTATCGAGACATGCTTTTAGCAGCATTGTTGGAAATGGATCAAGTGCACAAGATTTATTTGGGGAGGACATAATTATTTTCCTAACTTCATCAACTGTTGCAGGTTCAAATGATACAAGTTGAGAATTTACTTGTGGAAAGTCCACACTGACATTACTTATATTATGATGTGGGAAAGCAGAACGAATGATACTGATTTTATTCTTGAAGTGACTAGAGAACGAATCACATAGAGACTTAATTGACATATGATCAGGTAACGATGGAGTAGGCCGTCTGTGTAGAATGTTATTGATGCAGTTCCATAACTGACGCGGATTATCAGACTTATTTATGACCATATCTGTAAAATAATCTGATTTAGCTTTAGCCATTTGTCTGTTACAGAGGTGACATTGCTTAGAATAACGCGATCTATCTAATGGCGAGCGTGATTTGCGCCATACACGCTCTAAATAACGACGACGCCTTTTAGATAGTATAATTTCAGAAGTCATCCATGGAGCCGGTGGCCTTTCTGACACCCATTTGGATTTTATAGGTGCATGTTTGTCAAGTAGTGCATTGAGTACTTGACAGTACTGTTTATATAAGTCAGATAGATGTTTTTTTGGATCTGTGATAAGGTCAGATATAAGGATATCAGCCATTAAAGCTGTAATGTCAATCCTATGAATGGCTCTGTAAGACACATTGTGTTTCGATTGTAAAGGGGCTATAGAACCATTAATATTGGCAATGACAGTATGGTGGTCTGATAACCCATCTGAAACAGTAGGTGCTTGGATATTATTACAAGTTGAACGGGTTATCAAGAGGTCAAGCCAATGGCCATGTATATGTGTCGAAAAGGTAACATGTTGTTTCAAATCAAATGATGCCAGAATATCATCAAACGTAGTTGTAGTTGAAGAAGGTATATCCAAATGTAGATTAAAATCACCAAGAATGTAAAATTCTGAGTGAATGACTGCCAGATTTTCCAACATATCCTGAAAGTCTTCAAAGAAATTGGCAGGATGTCCTGGAGGGCGATAGATACAAACAAAGTGTGCGGAGAAAGAAGAATCTGAAATTTCAGCAAAGATGGACTCAAAACTAGAGTATTCAGGGTTAGAATGTAATTTAACTTTGAACTGCTGTGATATAAAAAAGCCAACACCACCTCCACGGCCGACTAAACGTGGTCGATGGTGAAAGGTGTAACCAGAAGGGGAAACGTCAGCAATGCATGCATGTGTATCATGTGGTCTAAGCCAGGTCTCAGTTACAGCTAGAATGTTTATTTTCTTTGAAATTAATAAATCACAAAGTGAGGCTGTCTTATCTCGTACAGATCGAACATTTGTAGTGGCCACCCGAATGTGTCGTCTAACAGATGGCCCAGGATTGAGACTTACATCTCCTGCTAGTAATAAAATTATTGCTAATTTCAATGTAGGTGTAGAGCGGGGGATTGGCAGTAACTTTCTATTATAACAAACATGAAGACATGGCAGACTATGCAAAATTGAAATAGAATGATGAATTTTAGTGTGATTAGGAAAAAGTACATTAAAATGATTATATCTCAATGGTTTGCATAAAACAAAATCGATGTCCCTTACAACAACAGAACAAGACAAGCAGAAAACACCAAATAGGAATAATGGTGACATAATTATGTTAGATTATTATCATATTTAGTAGAAAATAATAGACCAAAACCATATCATTTTATATCATATAGATAATAAATAGTAAAGAATGTTAAACCCAGAGCTAAGGCTAAGCCTACGGCGTAACTACCGTAACTTAAGTAAAAACTAAATTATATTTACAAGATCAGTAGAGTCTCAATTTTAACAATAAAGCCTACTTTATTTAATTAGAAAATGTTGAACCGGGGCCAACTCCGGTAACTAAATTGAGACTTACAGGCCTATTAAGGGAGGAAGAACTATTTATATTTATTATAATTCACTCAGTCAGCCGTAGCCTTAGTCTTAGATAGGCAGAAACTGACTGTAGTATCAATCACTCAATGCCATTAACTGCACCATGATTCCTTTTTAAATACCGTATTTATTGTAATAATATAAAATGCCAATAGTAATCTAAAAGGTCAATTGAAAAAACTCACAGGCAGCATGTTTTGTAACTTCATAATTTAACAGTATAATTGGTACAAACGACAACATTTAAACAAACAAAAAACTGAACATTGCCGACCGGCGAAAGTGAGCGATAATCATAACGGCTTTAACGCCGATTTTATTAAGTTGAATATGACTGGACCAAAACTTGTTAAAATATGCTTATAATTTAAATATACTTAGCTTGTGGTTGAATTCTTGATTCTGTAGCGCATTACAAGTTACATAATATTAAAAGTAATCTATTCAAAATAATTAGTATGCTATAATTGAACATTAAACGAAGGATAAATTTTGAAAAGTAAACATTATGCCACGCCCCCTAGCGACCTGTCCATTGCAATGGTATTGCGTCTGCTCTCCATAACTTCTCATAACTGTTTGTTATAGTATGCTTTAAAACAATGACACACAGGAATATTGATAAAGTGACATTCAACGAATACCAAAGTTTAGCTCCATAAAAAATTAAAGATATATATCTTCTATTGGTTGATGCACGGGTTCGGGAAAACTGACTGTACTCTTTGGGTGCAATGCTTATTATTACGCTTAACAAATAACCTTTGAATAGTCGACGGCGATTCATTTTTATTCTAAAGAGCACCGAGTCGGTAAACTTCAAACTAAATACAACACATTGGAGCATTATAAGTTGATCTCTTCGCAAGCGCCGATCGAGGTGCACATTGCTCTTTCTAGTAATTCGCTGTCTTAGACCATTTGACTATGATCTACCAAATGTTAATGTATTTATAAAACAAAAATGTATGTTTGTTCGTGTGGATACAAATGTAGTTATTTAGTTACTTTTTCAGTGAACAAATTGAGATGAGGCGCCTTTGTAGCGAACGTTAAATTTATTATCTGCAGCACTCAATGCTGTAATTGACAAGTGCAGACATTACGTTGGCATTGGGAACGAGTTTAAATTTACAATACCGTAATGATGACAGGTGCTGTCCTTGGTGTGTTGGTCGACGGGTGGGTGTACTATAGCTGTCAAAGCGTAGACAGTTTTCATGCGCATCCTGTTCGCCCAGTTGTAATTATCCTACAAAGAGGTTAAACTTGTCCGTAATCAGGAGTGTATATATTCAGCCACCTTCTTCAAAGTTACTGCACTACGTTCGCCGTAAAATGTGAACATTTCTATTACTACCTGCGTATGCATATCTAGTATCAGTCAAGATTCCTTCTGATATCCTAGTTGAGCATTTGAGGGAAATCGTCTCATTCTGTTTTAAAATTTTAATGCGGTAAGCATCCGTTATATTTATATATAACCACTGTGGTATGTGCAACATTACACGGACATATATAGCCGCTTGCAGTCTTGCGATAATGACGGTGCACAAGAAAACAACGATTTCGTTCTCATCCACAGAGTGTAATCTGCTGGTGGCATAAGGCAGTTAGCCGTTAGCGAACATTGGAAGTCTTCAAGACAGTTCATTTGACTAAAGAATAAGAACTATGTTAATTTAGCAGTTAGACGTGGCCACTATCGACAATATATGAAAGACGACTGGCAACAACGGAGATGAGAATGATTAAATGGGCAATGGGTGTAAGCCTGCAGGAGCACAGGAGGAATGAGGACATCTTGGAAGAAGCCGATATTGTCACCACGGGGAGAAGAAGGCTGGAGTGGTTTGGTCATATAAAAAGATGGAAAGAAATGGAAGACATAAGAGCCACCGTGGAGATGAAGATAGAGGGGAAACGAGCGAGAGGGAGACCCAAGTTGAGATGGCAGGACACAGTGAGGAAAGATTTATTTACAGGCATGGCAGATGAAACATTTTTTCTTTACTTCTTGCAGTGGGTCTCCATGGGAACCGGAAGAAGGGCAGATCGTCCTTGGCATGTTCAACAATTCGAAAGCGGACGCCGATGAACCTTCGCGACAGTCACATTCAATCACCGGTTGGTTCATTCATCCAGACTACGATCCAGCGATCTACAAGAACGACATCGCCTTGGTCCATCTGGCCGACGATATCCGCTACAGTCCGCAGGTGTCGCCGGCGTGTCTCCCGACCAAGGAGGTGGAAGCCAACAAGATGTGTGTCGTGACTGGATGGGGAAAGACCGCTGGTGCGTAGATGGTCATTGAATTCTTGTTTTGTTCCATGCATAATATGTGACCCGTCACAGTGACCCGGATATGAAGTCGTAACGGCCTAATCTGCATATGAGCCATAAATAACTGTTTCGGTAATGTTTCATGAAATTTTTGAATTTAGCACATTATAATCATATTTCAATGTCCAGTTTACTTTCTTCGACAAACACTTCAAAACTAATCAAATAAGTGCATTTACGAACACTCAGATTAAGCAACAACAGACAATATGACCCTATTTCTCAAGACGTTGCTTTAATTTTAGAAATAACTACTGAGGATATTTCAAAAATTAAGGTATCGTTTTAAAGTTCATGATCTGTGGATACCAAAAAGGCACACAACTCAATTTCACAAGTTTGCGACTTAATAGCCACCATGCTATGGCATGTCATATATGCTATGGCCTTTTCTTTATAGTCGATCGGTGCAATGCCAAGACTCGTATCACACAAATCTGTATGACCAGGATAATCAGATTTGTGCCTAGGACCTGCCCATTCATGTATAAGACTTTCTGGTTATGGGCTTGTAAATGAGAAACATGTACACACTGGAACCTATTTAAAGGAACAAGCGGGCCTTCTGGAACATCATAACTGTTTCATTATTTAGTATACAATGCTTTACGGGGTGTTTTATATATGGAATTTGGCGTGCATTCTTACTGTCTAAAATAAACGATGAGTTATCAATGCGTAGACTTCGTTCATGCGCATCCTGCTGGCCCTGTTATAATTCTTGTACATAGAAGTAAAAGTTGTCCATAATCAGGGGTGTATCCATATTCAGTCATCTTCTTCAAAGCTCCTGCACTACATTCGTCGTAGCCTATGTGAACATTTATATAATTACCCCTGTATGCATTTCTAATAAAAGTCGAGATTCGCTCTGGTCCACATGATGTCCTATTTGAGCATTGGAGAACAATCTTGTGATTCCACCCTCAATGTAGTGTTAGGCTAGACAACCTGGATGCATTCAAGAACAGTACCCAGACATTGCAATTTCTAGACAACAAGCTCTTGAAGAAGACGAACAAGAAGAATATATTAAGAAACCATTGGTTTATACATTATGTACGACAGTTGAGTTCCCGGATGTGCTGCATCAGGTGAAGATACCAATAGTCGATCAACAAGTGTGCAGACAACCCTCGTGGCACGGCAGCAACATCACAGACAAGATGGTGTGTGCCGGCTACCCAGAGGGCGGCAAGGATACTTGCAGTGTAAGTGCACTTCTGGTGTTCATGAAAATAGTGTCTTGATGGCGTTGCACTTGCGGTATCAGTGTTCTTAAAAGTTGTGTCCAGTCGCCAGTAGGCATGCTGGCATAACACTTCCGGTATCATAAAAGTTGTGTCTTTCCGCCAGTAGGGCATGATGGGACATTCTCCCCTGGTCTCAGTTTGGGATTTTATTTCTTGCAAATTACACATACTTGCGTAATTTAATAGACATTTAATGCATTACAGTAAAAGTATGTCAACAGCATTAACCAAACGCAGTAAAAAAAATATTATGCTCCGCGCTGCATCGCTTTTACAATAATACTAAAATGAATTTCAGCTTGAATATACTACTGCCGTGTATTTACTCGGAAGTGCCTTAGAAAGGAACAATACTCTCACTTCATAGTACGTTGTATGCAGCGTATCTTGGAGACTCATGAAGAATGTTATCTGTCAAAGACTTTGCAGACTAAAATTGTTTTTGTAAGACGAGTGCCAAAACACGATCTGCGAGTGTGATGACATCTTGCCATGTTTTTCTGTTTCTTACAGAGCGATTCTGGCGGACCCCTGGTGTGCAAATACGGTCAGAATTGGGTGCTGCACGGAATCACCAGCTGGGGCAAAGGTACTGGCTGCGGCGACCCAAACAGTCCAGGGGTGTACACCCGGGTCAGTCGGTTCATGAAATGGATGGAAAGCGTTATGTCCAGTAAGTTTAATACGAATAAGAAGAATTGTGGCTTTACTTATACCGTGTATACTGATACATGTTGTAAAGTGCACCTGAGCTAAAAACAGGACGTTAATCATTATAGTAGCAGGTAAATAATAATAATTTAAAAAAAATTAAATAAATAATAGACAACGAATTAATCTTAATGGGTTCAAAATTAATCAAACTCGCAACTGATATAAGATTCGGAGCAATGACCGTTAGTGTAAAATTTAGTGGTATGCAAACTGCCTTTCGTGGTGACACGCTTTCTCAAAATGTCCTTTCCTCTCGCAATTAAACATATATCCGACGTGGAGGCGACCAACCCCCCTCCCACCTACTCATATGCTGTGCAACATTTGATTGATTTTATGAAATCGTGCGACCATCGTTAACGACTCCGTTTGTTTCTTCCAGGCGTTTGATGCACACACGCTAGCAAAGCTTCACGGCGAGGACACCGTGAGATGGTGCGACAAACAACATAACCAGGATCACTTTTGTTCAAACTTAATTTCCCTTACTGGCATTGATACTAATGTGCTGTTGAAAAACATATATATATATATATATATAATTATATATTGTAATAGAGTATATATATTATATATACGTGTATACGTATTATATATGTATATAATATATACATACTTATTATACTTATATATATATATATAATTATATGAAACATACCTCATTCACTTGTCAGTTTGAGGAATTACTGACCCTGCAGCTATTGCTGCTATATTATGCATACTTTATTGTGTTTATCCTAGATGTTTTGTATGTTTTAGTTACTTTTGTTTGTTTCAGGAATGAATTGATAACTAATAATACACTTGTTGTGAATGCCATTTGTAGTTATTATTAATTCTCCCATTTTAAACATCTTACAACACGCGAGTAGACGCAGTTAACCACTAATCAATGAATATTATGTGCACGAAAAGATGATTAAAACTAACATTCAGCAATACGCATGGAAAAGCTGTGTCTGTCATACCGAATGTGTGATCGTGGTTAAATAGTGCAATTAAGCAAGTATGAGGCTAGCCATGGTTTACTTTGTTAATAGATTGCTTCCTGTTCTGAATCAGACTTGTCGATTTGTGAATGCTTGAGAAATAATGTACAATATTAGTGTCCAGTTTCCTCTTAGATTCCATACGTAGTTCCGGTGTAACGGGCCGAGAGTTGTCTCGTGTCAGAAGACCGAACCGAACGAGTAGTAGGTGTTGTGTCTAATGTGATTTAAGTAAGTAATACATTTAAGTTTACTATTATAATGTTACAATACATAATATAAAAATAAATGTAATAACCTGTTAAATTGTTTACAGAAAAAGTTAAACCCAGAACAAACATACACATACCAATATAAAATAGGCTACCTGGTGGTTATAGGTCAGATCATAGATCAACCAGGCAGTTCACAGATCAACACGTGCACACACGCAGGAGCGCGCGCGCACACATACACACACACCGATGATTATCTTTTCTTCGAATATAATAACGTTTTTGACTTCATTGCGATAGTATCAGGACATGTTTGACTACCGCTGCGTACAAGACAATAGGCCATGACTTACTTATGTCTCGCGTCGATTACGGCAATGCGCTACTTTATGGTTTGCCAGAGACGCTGCTGCATAAGCTGCAGATGGTCCAGAATTCTGCAGCGTGGCTCATCAGACGAGATCACATCACATCGGTTCTGTTCAATCTTCATTGAGCGGTATGGTCGGCGGTCCTTCTCTGTGGCAGGACCGTCATTGTGGAACAACCTACCTCCTGCTATCGGAGACGCTAACTCAGTGGCAACAATCAAGACATTGCTAAAGACACATGTCTTCCGTATAGCGTATAGAACACTATGTAGCTAGCTGAAGTGACATTCCAGTGAACTTGACTATTTAGGTGTTTTAACTAAGTTAATAATTTTAATTTGTTCTAAATTTGGCTTGTCTTCTTAATGTTAGGCATATCCAATTTACCAAAGTCAATTTAGTATTGAATTAATTTACTTTATTGAATTAACTCATTGATTAAACCCATTATTTAGTGTATTAATAAATTTATTTATTTAGCTTATATATATATATTTTTTTTTAACCCCTAGACGCTTTATACATTCTTCCTAATAATAATAATAAATATGAACCAGTAAGAAAATATTGCTTTCCATTACTACGTTCATTCGTTGGTTCTGGGTCTCGTTATAAAGCGATGTCCAAAGCCATATATGTGCATCACACTTGTTATTAAGTACGGAGGTGTGTGAAACGACGAAGGGTATATTAACGATACACGGACAACTTACTCTACATCGTATGAAGTTCCACTGAAGTCAATGCCCTTGATGGTAAACAAAAGGACACCACTCGTTTGTCACCATCTATGACACTCCCGTTAGAAGGTCATCACATTTAGCAAACACAAAAAAAACAAGTTTACCATTGATGAATTGCGACAGAAATGTTTTGCGGAGCGGTTAGATAAATCGAAGAACATGAAAAGCATATAGCGTCGTAAGAAACATACAAAGTAAAGACGACCTAGCCCAAAAGGTAAAACAGCAAACATCGCTCAGAAGGAATATGAAATAAATGTTTATTTCGCAACAACCTAACTGCGCAGAATACGTTCAGTGGTAAAGTGTAGACAGTAGCTGGTACGACTTACAAATTGTTAACACTTGTTTTGTATGCGCGTGTAAGAAAACAACTAAGTAAATTCTTATATAGCGCAACATCCATTCTTTTGCTCTTAACCTCCTGTTCAATCGAACAACAACTCCACTTATCTCGGAACCGTTCACTCATGCTATAAATATTAAATTAAGACTATTCGAAATATCCACACAAACCCACCGTCCCTATATGCTTATTCACGCAGCTGAGTGAAATGGGGCAACGTGCAGGGAACGAACCTGGCCAGGTCGAAAATAGTTCTAACTCATTCAAAAGATGGCGTCACGTTACGGTCTTCACTAGAGTCTCTGTACAGACATCTTGTATAAAGGGACCCGAGTCTCCACTGGATATTCTCGCCATACAATGCCAATAATTAACAAACTTTAAAAAGATGTTATACTGTTAGCATTCATGTGTATTACTCTTTACGATTATCCAGGCTATATAACATGCACTAATCAAAAATATCAGAATTGTCTTTCCCGTTGTGACGAATGAAATTGTCTCCCAAGATAACTCGTCAAATAAGAATACACCTTTTTAGTTGATACCAAGCATTCAAGCCAACTTTACAATTACAATGATACAAGTCGCACAATAAAATAAAACGAAATTGCAAACAGTAACGTTTACATCGTGTGTTCAGATCCCAAAATAGTAATTGTGTTCGTATAGTTTTATTTTAGAGTTCCTGATATTTGTTTAATTATTTGTTATATTACATAGTTGCATTATCCAAAAATAGTTACAGTATATGGGATTAAGGTATAGGTACATATAAATACAGGCTGTGTTGGCGAAATAATATGATCCCGTCTGATGGTATCATTTGATGGTGTCATCTGCCAGCATCAGACACCTTTCTACCTTGTACACACGAAAATGCTTTTGATAAAAATGTCATGACAATATTCCGCCCAGAAAAAAACATGAAACAAAACAATTGCTAAGAATAATTGAACAAAGCAATATGAACAAAAAATTTGCCTCATGACGATGGAGATGGATCGGCCACGTCCTGTGAAATTAGATGACAACAACATCTCTAATGTGAGTGGAGTTCGGGGATGTTGGTGTGTTTGAGGATGGTAGTATCCTTGCATGTCAGACAGCCGCACCCTTGGTGGGTGGCTTGCAGCATTGTTCCGCTCAAGCCACGTTCGTCAGCGGCACTTTTGTAAGCCCTAGTGAGAGTGTCCCGACGGAAGTATCTTTTTTATGAAAATGCTTTTACTTGTGTTGTATTTGTTATCTGTGAAATAAATAAAAATATGTTCGACTCCACTCCCACGTATCGGTCCAAGTAGCCGCATAGACACCCGCAGCGGCCCATCCCCGGACAACGTATCGGTCCAAGTAGCCGCATAGACACCCGCAGCGGCCCATCCCCGGACAACGTATCGGTCCAAGTAGCCGCATAGACACCCGCAGCGGCCCATCCCCGGACAACGTATCGGTCCAAGTAGCCGCATAGACACCCGCAGCGGCCCATCCCCGGACAACGTATCGGTCCAAGTAGCCGCATAGACACCCGCAGCGGCCCATCCCCGGACAACGTATCGGTCCAAGTAGCCGCATAGACACCCGCAGCGGCCCATCCCCGGACAACGTATCAAAGGTAACGCTAAGATGGACACGTGAAGGTAAAAGAAAACGAGGACAGCCAAGAAAACCTGGAGGAAGACTGCGGGGGAGGAACTTAAGCAAATGCACAAAGAAGACGTGGAGGACCCTTGTTTTTGCGTTATGTTCCAGTGGGCACGAAGAGGACAAAGTAAGTAAATAATCTGGTGGTAGCTGTCAAATCACGTGTTGGCAGCCAGACTTTCGTCTTGGTTCAACTCTCGTCCCGATCAACTCTAGTCCCCATTCAACTCTTGTCCCGGTCAACTCTCGTCCCTATTCAACTATTGTCACGGTTCACATAGACTGGCGAGAGTATTGTCTAAGAGGGCGGTCGACTGCGTAATCATTGAAAGTCTAAACCTAACCTTAACCATAACTATCTAACTATGTTTACTACCAAACTTAATTTTAATGAAAACTGAGATTGACATTATTTTTTATTCCCGTCGTCTGATTGGATCCAGTGGGTTACGTGCTCGACCTTAGTGTAAGATATCTCAACTGGTGCGCCCTTTCTCGGAGCACCACACCACTGATACACGGCCTATGTTCCGTTCAAATCGATCAATTTTATTCGCTGTCATGTTACTAAGAATAGCAT
This sequence comes from Escarpia spicata, assembly GCA_963995525.1. Classification (NCBI taxonomy): domain Eukaryota; kingdom Metazoa; phylum Annelida; class Polychaeta; order Sabellida; family Siboglinidae; genus Escarpia; species Escarpia spicata. Next base: position 6,941,321 of record OZ023217.1, read on the forward strand.
TGTGCACAACGAGCACAATTAACGGTGTGTTATAGTGTCTGCGTATATTAAGTAATTGATGTACACGTTAAACGTTGACAGGCTTTGTGCAACACATGACGTCATACACTTAGCCTTTAGTTAACGTTCGTCGTTATAGTCGCATATAAATGTCTTCGAACACAGATTTCGTCTCCAGGTGTTGTATCTGATTAACTGGCCAATATCGTTTTGAGAATGCTGTCTCCATGCATGTTTATATTTGTGAAAAGGTCGTTTCCACAATAAAGCTAATATATTATCTGCGTTGCTGGTGACGGTGTTTGCAAGAGTGATGCGACTAGCCAGTGTTAGTGTCAGGTCCACCTGGCGACAGGCTGCTGAATATATCAGTACTCCTGGCGTTCTTACCTGTCTAAATGTGTATTCGTTAGTTGTTGCTTTAACCGAGGTTCCTGTTGGTGCGTTTGTAATAATATTACAACTTGTTTATGAAGATGGTCGGGTGGGATTTCCTGAAATTGCTCTTTCTGATATTGAGCGTCGTGTCTCGAGAGAGGTGGAGACAGCAAATGGAGAGATATATAAACGATTCAGCGAACATCCGCACACTTTCTAAAAATGTTAGTGTAATACTACTAAGCTGCCTCCAACAATATGCGTAGACGGATCTTAGGAGCCATCGACGGGACAGTGCTAGTTTAATAATGTCACGTCCTATTGCGCAAGCATATTTATGTTTCTAGAAAAAGGGTGACTAATGGTGACAATTACATGATAAAATGTATGTGTAAATGCATTGATATTGTTAATGGGCTCGTGGGAAGTAGCTGGACTATATCACTTCATATTATAAAATGGTGACTATATGTCCTATTTTACATATTCATGAAATGTTTCTTATAATATTTAAAACTTACCTGTTTTATTTATTTACTTTTATTATTATTAATTTATATGTACCGATTTGTGGATTATACGTGAAATAAATGTATTCGGATTCATAATAGTACTACCACACATGGCTCGATGAAATGATTTCCTTCCGTTTGCGGAATATAGCTGGCACTTTCCTTGAGATTTGTCTGGAGACTTTGATTGCTATATTATATGTTATGCCAAACTGTAATAACTTCCAAGTACGCTATCTTAATTTACTCTGGTGCATAATAATGGTGTATATATGTAATGGGGGATGGATGGGATGTATCCAGCCGTGATCAGTGAGGCAGCTTGTCGTTCGTTGACAGGAAACGATGTGTACGCTAGTGCGCCTGCGTCAAGCGGGTTGACCATGTTATCAGCCGCCATGATATAAAGCCAAAGTACAGCTATAATAATACATCTTAACTTCAAAGTATACGATGATTGTGTGTGTTATAATCCAAATCCAACATTCGGTTTAATAGCGAAGACATCCAATCTCAATGTTGCATCCTCAGTCGCTGAAGTATATTATTTTCTTCGTTGGATGGGAATGATAACGTACTCTTGGAGAAAAGCAAACTATTGTAGAAAATATGTTGGTTTCTGCAGAAATATTGGGTACCCCAACATATACTCATAATAATTATTCCTATGTCCAGCCCCAACCCTGTTTCCCCCGCCTCTGATCTATATTACGCGTTCGTGCATGAAACGACGACATTAAATTTACTTAATAATGTTCAGGGTTACGTCTTGTGGACTAACGTTCTCATCAGAAACGAATAAAACAACTTTGTTTCGGAATAAAAACCTGTATTAATTCCTCCCTTCTTGATAAACAAAGTGGAGTGCAGAAATATTCGTTACATATAATAATTGTTATTGCTTTTCTTTTTAGAATCCGCTCAAAATTTTACTGTACGTCCGCATTACCATCACAAAAAAAAAACTTTAATAAGGTTGCCACCCAGAGCAGAAACAATACCAAGGTGACAATTGAACAAGGAAGTGTTTGTTTTAATCGATAGTCCAACATTGCTTTTATATGCGAAATCCGCTTTTCTGAGATATGTGTCGATTTTGTTTCTAACATATTCACCCTGATAGCATTTGCACAATCAGCAGATTATGGTCCACTCGCTTACAGTCCTCTGTAAGAATGAGTACATTCTGATATATAATCTACATTGTTTCTGCACTAACGTCATCAAGTAATTATGTTTATCTTAAGGTAAAACACACATTTTTATATAATAACTGCTTTTATAACCATTCAATATGCCAGACACTCCTACCTGATCTTATCTTAATCCGTGTTCTATTATTAATAAATCACATTCATTTAGACATTGTTCATAACTAAGAACTTTCAGTTTTCGAATTTTCTAACCGTTGTTGTATCTCTCTATATGTTTGTTGCTATCTTTTCGCTTCATTAAGATGTAGGGCATATTGTTAAATGTGGTTGTCACTAAATGTCATTTTCTCCGTTCTGGTGTGCATAACTCGGTTATTATTAAATGTCGTGCGTGTAGTGGACCAGCGATGTTTGCTTGCAAACGTATGCTGATGTCAATATTGATTGTACTATTTACATATCCATGGTTAAGCGCTTTATTGCAGTAACTGCATATAGGCTGATACCACATCTCTCTGCTTGGGGTGACATGGGTGACGCTGGTGATTCAGTCCACATCCTGGTAGTGTCAGCGAAGAATGACGATATCAAGATGCTGTTTCTGCAGTGCAATATACAAGTCTTCCTTTCCAATCATCAGTTTGTTGATATTGTATAATGTACACAGTTCTCAAATCTCCATTGACTGCTCGAGACACAGTCTTACATACGCACGCATGTATGCACGCACGCACGCGCACGCGCGCGCGCCAGACACATACACACACACACGCACGCACGCACACACACACGCACACACGCACACACGCACACACGCACACACGCACACACGCACACACGCACACACGCACACACGCACACACGCACACACGCACACACGCACACACGCACACACGCACACACGCACACACGCACACACGCACACACGCACGAATTCCCGGAATTTCAGAGAAACATGCGTTTTGTTTAACAATACTGAATATATGACACATTTGACTTCACCATGTTTATTCCGCAGCGTCTGTCCAAGACAAAATTCATCAAGATAAACTATTGGAAACTGTTACTGTAGGTCACGTTGGCTGTATCATTTGATGATAATGGCGTCCTCCTTGTCGGTGTTACGTCTGGATCCCTCCTGAATAAAAAACAACGTGACTCGTGAAAATAACAATGTCGAAGTTCCTATTATTTTCTGTGGCATTTCTTGTTTGGCTTAGTATGTATGACCTGTTTTATTATTATTTCAACATAATATTGTGAACATATTTATTACGTAGGCCTACTAGGCGGCTGCACTGCTAGCTGTTCATTGCAGTCACGCGTTGTTCACGTGTCTGCTAATAATGATAAACACATACCACATGCGATGCTTCCGATGAAGAAGTGTAGATACTAATAAGTACTAACATGCCATGTGGCCACCATGCAACATCACTTTACTTTTTAAATGGTTGTTTTATGTTGTTTAAAAAAAAAAATTGAGAAGACGGTTTGGCCGTTCGATATTAACCGGTCACTTTGGATTGATGCAGTTTCCCTTTTCACAATTTAGTATGCAAGGCGAGGTGTCGGTTAAAGTGGGCTGGATATGTGGAACATGGAAGAGGACTGGTGGACGGAGAGAGCGGGCACGCTGGGAGTGGAGGGAAGAAGAAGATGAATGTAATTTTAAGAAGTATTAAGCTTTTACGTCATCCTTAGGACAGCCAAATCAGTTACACGTACCTGAATACTAAACATTCCTCAGGATGGTTCTTTTTAAATTCAAAATTTTCATTTTGACATATCGTATTTTAAAACACGACTCGAGGAACACAGAAGTGGCGCAGATATTACGCAAAATGAAAAATACTCAAGGAGCGTGAAAAATATATATGTCTGTCATCAACAAATTCGCCCTCACAGACCACACGACAACAGAAAACCACACCATAGACTGGGAGGGAGCGAAAATAGTGGACAAGGACCCTAACAGAAGAATATGACCGATCAAGGAAGCCATCTGGATAAGAAAGACCAGGACACCCATCAATCGACAATTACGACCTGCCTCACGTGTACGATGACGTCACAGAGCGTCATGTACTGAAGCAGTCGACGTGATACGTCAGATGAAAGTCTCTACCAAGTAAAACTCGTTTGGATACGTCAAAATGGAAATTTTGAAAGTCCACGTACCGTTTGAGTTTTGTTTGATCCAGTCGAGGAACTTTAAGACACGAGTGTACACTCCTGGCTTCTTCGGCTGCCCACAGTCGTCTCCCCAGCTCGTGAGTCCGACTAGCTCCCACGTTCCGGCGTTCGTTGAGCACATCAGAGGGCCTCCAGAATCTCCCTGCAAAATGCGCTCATTTTGTAGGCGGCCATTGTAACCTGTCCTATGCTGGATGGTTAATTTATCGACAGATTTTCTTTAAACTTTCTGCTAGAGTTGAACGTGGAAAAAAGGGAAATTGTTGAACATCAAAGGCCATTGCGGTTAACTCAGCCCGCCTCAGCATTATTGCCAATAAATCGTGTTTGGAAACGGGATCGATGTTTTGTTTACATTTGAAAATACTACGGGGTCGTAACTTCCAAATTGCGAACGTTGTCACGGGCTTACTAAACACAAATTGGCGAGCACTGTACCTTCAACATAGTTGTCATAGTCCTGAGAACATTATATTAATTAATACACGAAAAAATAGGAATGTTATGCCTCCCTTTAAGACTCCTTACCGTGCATGTGTCTATGATTCCCTTCTCGTAGCCAGCACAAAACTGCAGGTCGAGGATCCTGTTTCCGTACCAGTCATCCTGCTTGCACACGCTCTGCTCGATGATTGGCACGACTGCCTGGTTCAGCACACTCTCATCCGCCGTACCTAGACGTTTCAAACATATTGAACGGCATTGAAACTATTGATCCAAGCTTTTCATTCTAAAATAAACGTAAAAGGTAAATGTATTTAACAAGATTGAACAAGATTGCCACCCAGGTAATTAACTCTAGATGGCAGATGGACAAGGAAGCCCTTTGACTTATCGAGAGTCTAACCCTTTTATTTACATTTATCCCGCCCTTCTGAGGAATGTGTTGATTTTATTTTTAAACATATTCACACTACTAGTACCCACACAATCAGCAGATAATCTGTTCCATTCACTAACAGTCCTTTGTGAAAATGAGAACTTTCTTATATCTAATCTACACTGCTTCTTTACTAAAGTAACTTCATGTCCTCTAGTCCTTCTATCTTTCTTAGCAGAGAAAAAATATTTCTATCAATATTTCCATAACCATTCAATATTTTATATGATCTCCTCTCAATCTCCTGGTCTCTAGTGTTGTTAAACCAAACTCTTTTAGGCGTATTTCGTGATTAAGATCCCTCAGTTTTGGTATCATTTTAGTCGCTCTCCTCTGTACTCTTTCTAGCATATGTATGTCCTTCTTGCGACATGGCCTCCACGCTTGTATAACATATTCTATTGTTTTGTACAGCGGTATTTTAGTTCGTTTTCCTTAAACGCTATATTTCGTCTAATTAATCCAAGGATTTGATTTCCCTTTGAAGCTGCAATTTCGCACTGCCCTGAAACCTTCGTATCAGCACTAGTGGTTAACCCTAAGTCCTTTTCTTTTACATTAATACTTAGTACAGAACCCCCCATTGTACATTGTGCATCTTCGTTCCCATGTCCTGTGTGGAGGCATTTACATTTCCCAAAATTGTACAACACTTGCCACTTTTCAGACCATTTGATCAACCTGTCAAGATCATCTTGTAAATGCTGTCTATCTCCATCACGTCTAAAAACGTTTGCATCATCCGCAAATTCCAACATCTTACTTGTTATATCATCGTCCAAATCGTTGATATATATATATATTAAGAATAATATAGGTCCCAGTATTGATCCCTGTGATACTCCATTCAAAACTGATTTCCATTTTGAAGCCTCCCCATCAACTACTACCCGTTGTCTTCTGTAAATCAGCCATTTTTCTATCCATTTAATTATACCATTTCCTATGCCATGGACCTTTAATTTAAGCAGTAATCTTTGATGTGTCACTTTATCGATAGTTTTCTGAAAATCTAAGTAGATGATATCTACTGGTGATCCTGGCTCGTCTACCCACTTAGTGGTATCTTCCAAAAATATAACATATTTGTTAAGCATGACCTCGCTTTTAGAAACCCATGTTGAGATGGGTTTATCAAGTTATATTTAACAAGAAAATCCACCATGTGATCTTTACTTAGTCTTTCTAATAATTTGCAAATCACCGATGTTAAACTCACGTGTATGTCGTTATTTGACTTGTTTCTCGAACCTTTTTAAAATAACGCTATAATGTTTGCTTCTTTTCATTCTAAAGGAACCACTCCCTTTTCTAATGACAATTTGAAAACTGTTGCAACCGGTAAGCTAATTTGTTCTACAAATATGTGTTTTATTGCATAGCTGGTCTTTGAAATTACGAGAAGACAACCAGTGTATATACAGTGTACATAATTACCTCTCACGAAGCATATTTTTGTGATCTGTATATTTCAAAACAAAAACTTTCGAAATCTGGAGAAAATAAAACAACCGATCAACATCCACAGAAGGATGCCTTCACTGAACAGACATGTCGGCCTGGAGCTATGCTCTAACTCGTGTCAAACGACGTAGGTCATGTCTCATGTGACTACTTCGTGTGATACAACCGTAACTTCAGCCTGCGGAAGAAGGCCGCGGTATGCGGCTGAACTATATAGAGACCTATGTACACGTGTATTTCTTTTAATATTGATTTGTTTCAAATATATAAATCTTATAAAACATGTAAGTTCTTGTATTCATCACGCAAGTAGTATAAATTATATATAAATAAAATGATATATATATATATATATATAGTCGAATGACAACCTTACAGTAGTCGAACAATAAATGTTTTTGAAGCTAGTATATAGTACATGAATATATTTACAATAACAACAGTGGGTGTCGTTACCATGGGGGCTGGACCAAAGTGACTAGAATGGTCAGGTGACCGTATTAGCAGGACTTTTCCTAAACTTTGCGGGTACGTGAATAATTTGGGAATATCTTTAGATGACCTTAAATGTGAGGTGGCCGTATTACCGAGGTGACCGATAAACGAGGTTCGATTATATAATATTGCATAACAGGAAAGGCAAAGGTGACGTAACCAATGCCATGTTCGTACCTTGCGTTACTCCCCACCCGGCGATGACACAGAGTTTCCCGGGGATAGGGGGGTTGTGAGAGATGCATAGGGGCTGCACATGCTCGTTAAACGAGACCGTCTCGTTTAGCTCAATCAAGGCGATGTCGTTATCGTACGTGATCCCGTCAAAGTTCTCGTGAACAATGAATTGTTTTATCGAGACGAGCTGCACCAGCTTCGGTTTTTCAAACTCCATCCAGGACGACGTGTGGCGTCCCACCTCCACCGTCAGTTCCTCCGCAGTCCACAGCGAGTCCCTGGAAACGGCAGATGTTAGTATCTGTTCCATCCTATAGTCCCATGCTCCCGAACTCGAAACAGTGATACCAACAAATACATACAAATACATGCACGCATACATACATATGCATACTCATTCTATCCTAGAGTTATAAGAGCTTGGAATCTGTTCCCCGAGAAATAATAAGACTACCTACATTACACCCGTTCCAACAAGCTGTGAGTATCATTCATCTAGTCGCTCCAGTCCACCTTGTCAGACTCTAGATACCTGGGC
>OZ023217.1:6951614-6962369 GCA_963995525.1 Escarpia spicata
CGCATGCACATTATAAATAAGCTTTTTAAGCTCTCCAAATGAATAGTTGGCCCAATAACAATAACAATAATGTGTTTTGACAGTGGCGTCACACACCTGAAGATTGGAATGCTATTAGGAGTTTTGTCACTGCATATTTTCGTTGACATCAGTTCGGTTGAGGCTCCTGTATCCGACACATCAAGAATAGCCGTTCCTTCGCAGTCTAGGTCCACCAACTCGACGTACAACTTCAGTCGCTGAAACAAAAGGCAACGCCTTAGGAATCACCAGTGACGGTTTGGGGGCAAGGATGACTGGGCCCCCATAAAATAGTTTATTTTGGGGCCTGCACAAAACGTTTATTGGATTATGGCCCACGGCAGATGACGAAAAGCCAGCTGTGCCATTGCGTTGCACGTGACAACTGATAAACTAATGGGTGAATACGCTAGGCGATATACATGTTTGCAGGTAACCAACATTTTATTCATCTCTTGTACTGATTGGCTTGCACAATGATGGTCTGGATCTATGATTTGATATTGAGCTGAATTATTTCAGATGTTTAAAGATGCGTAAAACGACGGCATATATAACATTTAATCTCCTTTATTGCTGGTGCTTCAATTCAACAATAACATTCAATTATGTTACTATATTTACTGTTGATGTTGTTGAAACAACGTAATTATATATATATATATATAGTAGTCCACTTCTTGAACTACCATTCCTTCTGCACACGTACTTTGGCAAAATATATAAGATTATAGACTCTGTTTAATATACAAAAACAATTAATTAGTGGAAAACTAATATGGTCACGCCCAGTCAGACCGCATGGCCCGCATGCAAGGCAAGTACCGTGGGAAAACATGTTGCCTAGCCAGCGGTTTTCGACCGTCATGTGGCCGTTCGGCAGGTGGCCGCTAAAGAAAGGTTGCTTTAATGATAACATAGTTAATGTAATATAAATATGTCAACTGTTGGCAGGTGGCCGTTAGCGAGGGGGCTGCTCAAGAGGGGGGACTACTCTACTCACGTGGGTGGGTGCAGTTTTGATGATCCATGTACAGGTGGTGTGAATCGGGTAGCCAGGACCAGACATCCCCGGGGAGACGATTTGTCCACTCAATGCGGAAAGTAGCGTTTTCGAGGCACATGCTGCGACATCAAAGAGATATTTTCAGTTCGCTGTCATTGTAGACTATATGTGACATAGTGAACGCCCAAAATATGTTTTAACGAAGCAAAATATGTTCCGAATTCATCGGTTTAGTATTTAAAAAATCGCCGCGCTCTCACTCAGATCCCCGAATAACGAGCACGAATATCATTATATATCTCCGAGGAAGGTCGTGACGAACAGGGGGCGTGCGCGCGCGTGTGTGTGTGTGTGTGTGTGTGTGTGTGTGTGTGTGTGTGTGTGTGTGTGTGTGTGTGTGTGTGTGTGTGTGTGTGTGTGTGTGTGTGTGTGTGTGTGTGTGTGTGTGTGTGTGTGTGTGTGTGTGTGTGTGTGTGTGTGTGTGTGTGTGTGTGTGTGTGTGTGTGTGTGTGTGTGTGTGTGTGTGTGTGTGTGTGTGTGTGTGTGTGTGTGTGTGTGTGTGTGCTTGTGTGCGTGTGCGTGTGTCGTGGGCTGCTCACAGCGCTTTACACTTCGACCCTTGGCAGACCTGTCGAATCGAACATCGATTCATAAACAAAATATCCAACATTTTCTATAGCCAGGTGCTCGTTCATGCAGCTAATTGAACTGGACCAACGTGGAATAAACCAACTTGCCCCAGATTCTAGATTCAAAACGGCTGCAAGAGGATTCAAACCCGGAGTCTTTCGATTGACAGTACGAAACTGTAACCGACTGCCGTTGCACTCCATATCCACAAAGCAATGTCTTACCTTGGCGCGTGGACTGGTTCGGTTCACGCTGAACTCTTCTTTGCTGAACAAACAAGTAACATTAATTAATGGTAATATATATAGTATAATACCAACAATACAAACGCTGTGGTAAATGGTGGTGGTAAATGTATATGTCTTAGCAAGTTCCTCACAACGAAACCACGCGGTGATAATGAAACCACACGTCATCCTTTTCCGGTGCATGCACTCCAATTTAATGTTACCGTGAAAATGCATTTTACTCGCCGGTTTGCACAAAATCACACGTGCGAATGTACCATTTCAACGACATTGAAACCAGTGGATGCAGAGTTTCTCCGTATGAACAGTACAAAAACATATCAGTTAAATCTTTATCCAAAGGCAATGTCCAACTATTGTCTGTGTAAACTCTTGACCGTTCATCTTGAGCCAGGGGTGGCAGTAACACCACGCAGTCCCTGCATATATCCTATGCAGCGTACAGAGGTTCGCTGGATCGGTCGTACTTCGACCCACTTGCTGTCTTCGTTGGTCTTGATTCTGGAGACCAGTTGAAGCTCGCTTTCCACATTAAGAAGAACTTCAAGGAAATCCCCATCATTAACCGTCAGACCATTCTCACCAGCTAACCTCGATTACCCAGGCTCCGTGAAATGGGCCACCATTTGTCGCTCCCAAGACAAGCCGGGACTAGGGACCTCGTCCGTTGTAACCGGGATTAATTGTTACCTTGAATCAGGGTAACCAATTAAATTACTTTCGTGCTAAGTAGTCGAATACGAGCAAACGTTTACGGTTCATTCGAATCGACTTTAAACTTCAATTATATTAACACAACTAATACAATAACATAACACGGAATTGCAAACGGCAACAGTTCAAATCCCACAATAATATAACAGTAAACTTGTCTTAAATTGTTTGTAACTGTACCTTTCATTTTCTGTAAAACGGCGTGTAATAACAGTATCAGAATATTAGTGGAAGTATATAAAAATGTCCGCTGCCAATGGTCTGATTACTGCGTAAGAAAACGTGGGCCGTTTTGTATGAATGGTTGAGCGCCCCGGAGATGTTCGACCAAACGTTATAAACATTTGGCCTTTTAATTAAGGCCTCTCACAACCACTGCCACCACTTCGGCCTACAGGATTTTTCTAAAGAGACAAATTACTTGTGTCTTGAGCTGATATGTGATAATGAATGATAGGCCAGTGCGATAAGTATTAATAAAATGTATTACGGGTCAACGACATGATACGTTGACCCGTAATTATTAACTTAGCTTGCTACGTTTTACCAAAGAATGACTGTCGAGCGTCAGATCAATTTACATACATGTAGATTGGATGAATACACTAGCAACAATGTTCTTATACACACAAACACAGAAGAGAGTTTCCCGAATATTCCTACATGACGTTTGCTGTCAAGTAAATTATACATTTACGTCATATGCAACGTAAGTTTCAATACAAGTGTTATGCAAGATAAAACGTATGCCTAGCACTGCAAGCAATCAATTATTGTCCACATAGAATCCGGTACGAACCCTAGAATCGGTCAAAACCCTTACCCAACGAGACATTTTGAGAAAAAAAACATTATTTTTCTCCCGAGTCGTAGATGAACCATGAAAGTTTCACGCCAGATATGTAAACCGGTTTAGAGGAACACGTTAACATATCCACGTACACGCATACATATATACATTTGCGCACACACACACATGCACGCATCCACCCACCCATCCACTCCATACACACAAAACCCTGCCAGTTTGCCTGCTTACAAATGTTGACCAGTTTCCAACACAATACAATACAACAGGACAGCTCAGTTGTTTAATATTTAATATTAAATAAACTGCACTAAATATATCATAAAAACGATGACGCCTATACTTTCAGTAGTTGGCGTAGATTATGTAACCTAAGAGGCTACTTAGCAGATTTTGACAAAGGTGAAGTGTTTACGTCGAATTATCATGTAACCAGATTGTAGTGTATTGATTTCGTAGGAGAAACACAAGGATAGTTTCCAACACAATACAATACAACAGGACAGCTCAGTTGTTTAATATTTAATATTAAATAAACTGCACTAAATATATCATAAAAACGATGACGCCTATACTTTCAGTAGTTGGCGTAGATTATGTAACCTAAGAGGCTACTTAGCAGATTTTGACAAAGGTGAAGTGTTTACGTCGAATTATCATGTAACCAGATTGTAGTGTATTGATTTCGTAGGAGAAACACAAGGATAGTTTGTAGATGGACGTGATGCAAAAAAACTGGGTAAGTAAGTGTAAGGTAATTACTTACACGAGTGGGGATGTGACCAAGCATAGTCCTTATAAATAGTGTGTGTGTGTGTGTGTGTGTGTATGTGTGTGTGTGTGTGTGTGTGTGTGTGTGTGTGTGTGTGTGTGTGTGTGTGTGTGTGTGTGTGTGTGTGTGTGTGTGTGTGTGTGTGTGTGTGTGTGTGTGTGTGTGTGTGTGTGTGTGTGTGTGTGTGTGTGTGTGTGAGTCTGTTTGTGTGTGCGTTGTGCATGCCTGCGCGCATGATGCATGTTTGTCAGTTAGGATAAATGTGCCTCCTTTTCAGTAGGGTCAAGAGAAATGTTTACTCACCCCTGGCTGTCGCAGGCCCAACGCTTCAAGTTCACCAATCAGACTTCTGAAAGTCGCATGCTGAGTATTAGAATGGCTTAACAAAACAATATAATTGACCTATTGCTAGCAATCAGGTCGAACAACATGTGCAACTGTTGTGCATTCCGTTTTACATTATGTTGAAATTCTGGCTTCAAACGTAAACAAATTAACCTATGTTTTTATAATGTAATGCTGCCTTTATATTGTAATGCAAATATGTAAATATGTTTTGTGTGAGAAGCCTGATGGAGGTTACACGTGTAACGGTTATTGTGACGTAGGCAAACTGTAATATACTGGAGTCGTCAATTGTGTTTACAACAACACAAAGAAGGTTTTGTTGACTCGTCTAATCTAACCGTCAAAATAAGGGAAATAGTCTAAAATTGATCGAATCGAACTGTAGAAAGTATTGGTAAAATCTTCTCAAATTAAATGTCTGCGCCCTGCGAACACAGTACTAAAATCCTGGCATAATATTTTATTCCAAATAGAACACCGCGCATGATTACACCGTGAAACGATACGCAACTGCACTCTCAATATTAGACAATCTAATATTTTCGACGAAAGTGGTCAAAACACCACGTACTCTAAAATGTGCCCCCCAGGAAAAAGCTAAACGATAGAAACTCTTTCATACCTACCGTAAATTGCATGTAACAAAGAGGAAGTTGTACTTTTGTTTCTTTCTTTGAAAAAGCTATTGAAGTAGACGGTGACACAATCTACACTCGTACTAATACCCTAGCATCATAGCAATACACCTACTACTTGACAAGTCTACACTTTCACCACGAATAGGGCCTATTGATGTGTATTATTTGCATCACGGGCGTGACGCGATTGTTTCTGGTTATAAATTCGTTTGACGTGCGCTGATACCATCACATACCCATGCGGGCACGTTATGATGTTTATGTAAAGATACTGTCCGGGGAATGGCATTTTGCTAGTAACTATGCAGCACATATAACCGTACCAGTAAGCAATATTTAATATTTGTAATGCAGGCTATATGCTTTTAGTAAGAACAGGGATCGTATTTCTCAGTTGTTTTTTCAGGATTTATAAACGATTTGCAAGCTGACGTCAGGCGTAGAAGAAAATAGTCTCATAAATATATCCAGAGGATGCGAACAAGACAGCTGTTGCGGTGTAGGTGTATTAGAATGTCTTAAATTATTTACGCCACTAAACAACATTCTTACCTCAGCTGTTCTATTACTACACATCACTTACAACAAACATAAGTGCAGATATAAGATATACTTGCGATGGATTGCGAAATTCACATATTGTCGTTCAAAAACAAAAGCTGCATAAAGACAATTTAGATTTGTGATCATTACATTTTCACTTTTATGTTATCTAAATTGTGTGTTCTAGTGTAATGAATATGTTGGCGTAGAAAATAAAGTGAGAATGCTGTTGAGTTGTGTTAATAACATAGGCCAATCTACTACACATTTACCGCTATACTGTCATGCAGGTCCAACAATTTAGATTTACGTCCAAGGGTGAACCTAAAGTTTACCAGGAGGGAAATCGCATGGAATGTTAATTGTCATAATACATAATTAATTATTTTAAAATGTTCCATATGCATGCATGAACACACACACACCTACACACACGCACGCACGCACGCACGCACGCACCTACACACAAATACACACACGCACGCACGCATACACACAACATTTCATTACAAATTCAAAACATCACACGCAATATGCACGTTTCAAAATAAAAATGCCGAAGTGTATACAAAACATAATGAAAAGGTTAATTACATTAAGTACCTGTCTGGATTGTTTCGTTGTGTACTAACGTAGTCTTAAGATTATCCGTTGATAATGATATATATGTAGTACCATCCTGTATCTTAGTATCCAGACATTTACGGAAATAACAATATTTATGTGTCATAATATGATGATGTATGGGCACCAATATCCTGATGATTTTCTATTATAGTAGTAGGTCACAGTGCTTTGGCACTTATTACTAACTTACTTGAATTATTATTCATTGCAAATGTCGAATTAGTACTTGCTATGTCAATATTTAGTGTACTTTGTGGAACTACGATTTGAAAGCACTACACAATGTCAATATGGTATTGAATCCAAGATGGTCTAAATGTAGTATTCTGCCGCCGGCTCGTCAGGTGATTGTAGGCGGTGTTACCAGTATGTCCAGAATGAATCACAAAGCTTTCAGAAAAGTCTTCGTTTAGTGGTTTACTTACACATTCAATGTTCTCCTCTACAAATGTTGCGAAAAACACTTGCGTTATAACAATACGTGTCACATCGAGCTTGATTAGTTCTATTAACAAAAATGCCCTTCCCATTACCTTGTTAAATGACAGTCGTTATAGTAATATTTACCAAATGTTAGAAAACACACAGCATCGTTACATAAACACCATAACGCGCTCGCAAATAATCGTTGTTTATTCAAAATGACGAAGGTAGGAGAGAATGTGAAGTTCACTTACATTGATAGGCCGTAGTCGTGGTAGTGTACACAACAGCTAGTTAGCAAACAATCACTGGACTCATTTAGACAGCATCTCCTCTCGCCTGCCTAAAGTAATCTACGCCCACAAAGGCAAAGCTATAGGCACCCCGACTATAGAGTCTTCTGATCTGTCTAAACGTCACAAAATAAGCAATAGACCCAAACCAACGCTACACCACCCGCTACTTGCGACGGCCCACCCAAGCTCGACAATACTCTAGCCACATACATGTGGCTGATACAGAGTTCTGAGCTGTACATAAGAAGAAGTAGTGTAGAATTGTCAAATACTATAATACTAATATTGCGTCAGAGTCTACTTCATGTGGCTATGTTTATGACGTAGGGGCCGTTTTCCCGAAGTATTTGCCAATTGTTCCTGCGATTGTTAGGTTACGTACACATATTACGCGTACATTACGTTTTAATATTAATAATAATTGAATGACATCTTTAGTCAATATACTCGGAACATTAAATCTCAATGGCGCAACAAATCCAAAGAACTAAGCGTTCTCCGTGTCATGTACAGAGCAATAGTCGTCAACAGATGGATGGAATTGCTAAGAAGCTAAGGAGGATATCCAGTATTAAAAAGATAGGTTTTTAGATGACGGCGAAAACTACATTTCTTTCTGACTTAACATCAATAGGGAGTAAGTTCCACAAAATCGGTGCAGCAACCGAGTTCCAGCATTCGTCTTAACTATGTGAATAAAAAGTAGATCAGAGTCTGATCATAAAGTGTGTAATGCAGCCGAAAAGCAGTTCCCAGTGTTAATGGTTTAGTATCTATCAATTAGGTATGAAGAAAACCAGCTCATAGCTGTGCCAGATATGCCGTACCACTTTAATAAATGTTTAATTGAAATGTTATGATCAATGGTATCAAAGGCGGCAGATAGATCAGGTAAGGTTAGGACAGTTAATTTACCATCATCAATGTTCAAGTTAATATTATTATGTACTTTTAAAAGAGCCGTTTCTGTTGTATGACATTGTTTGTATGCTGATTCTGACACGTTGGTTAAGATATTTGTGCTAATGTGAGAACTTAGACGGTATGCTACAACCTTTTCTAGTATTTTGTAAATAAAGCTAAGGTTAGAAATATATCTATAACTGTTTAGGTCTTGTTTAAGTAGGAATGACTTTTTAAGAACTCGACTGACATGGGTGTATTTGAAGTCGACTGATTTACCACATAAAAGGTGAAAATCTTGCCATATACGGGGTAGTTTGAATTCTAGGGG
This sequence comes from Escarpia spicata, assembly GCA_963995525.1. Classification (NCBI taxonomy): domain Eukaryota; kingdom Metazoa; phylum Annelida; class Polychaeta; order Sabellida; family Siboglinidae; genus Escarpia; species Escarpia spicata. Next base: position 6,959,923 of record OZ023217.1, read on the forward strand.
ACTAATCCCTGAAAGTTTGGCGCTCTAGGTTCATGTCGTCTAAGAGGAAGTGTCAATCTACCCCCACGCATACGCTAGCTCGATTATAAGTAGATGTCATTAGAGACATGATAATGACGTTAACACAGTTGATATGTTAGGGACATATTACGTAACATAGCGCCACGTGTACCTATATGTTGCAAGTTGGCATCCATGCCAGGGTTTAGAGCTATGTCCTATAACAATCGTGGTTTTTAAATATACACAGTCGACTATAAAATCGACTAATTACATATATGTCTTTGTAGTCCGTAATGTAGTCCGTACTGAGAATGAATGAAGGCTAGTTTCTTATACATGTATATAATAAGTGAAAACGTCGGTGTTGTCGATGCATATATTGCATATTATAATTAGTTCAACAGACAGTGTACCAGACATTGCCTCTCCGCGATCGATTTGTACAGCCATCAGAGGGCTTGTCAAACCGGAAGATATATATTTCTTAAATCAAATATTCCTCCGTGATGGAAGTCTCCTATTGTTACATTTGATGGCTCCTCTGTCTTAATTACAATCGACATTGGCGAACGAAGTACATACAGATGCACACCGCAATTTAGCAACAACGTTTCTGTTTTATTTTTCTGATGTCCAATAAACATACAGACTCGTTTTTATATTTGCACGTTTGCACGCCTCGAGAAAGTACTGCCATATTACTGTCAATATTGCCATTACCATTCTACAGTAGAACATACTGTTTTATGCATTTTAGCATGCTTACTTATATTCTTGTCAACCGAAAATCGTTGAGTGATTTTAGTTACTTCCCGTTTAACGAGGATGTATCTCACACATGGGTAACACATCGTAGTTTCAGCATCGCTTGCATATAGCTGATGGTGTACCCCTCTAATATCAGCACCACCCCTCAATTAAATAGTATATTTGCCTACAGTTATAGCGGCATCTGTTGTGCACGTGAAGCCGACAAACATATGGTTAGTGAACGCGACGTAACAGGATACTCCAGAACTGACCAGCGCAATCCTGAGCTGTAAAGACGACGACAGAAATTTACTTACCCGCTCACGGGCGTTTTCTGTTATTCATCTCCCTACACGAAGTAGCGAAGGGGTTTTGGGGCGCTTTGACGCTTTCCCCTTCTGCATAGGGTTATAGTTTGGCAATTAATGGGTGAGTTCCACCACCTGTGTGTGGTTGGTTCCCCTCACCTTTGCTATAATTTATTTATTAGAATTATATAGGCTAAGGCACTTCATGTATATATTGTATTGCATGGTTTAATGTTTGGCTTAATACAAAGCTCTGGTACAAACTTACATCTGCCTTGTTATTTACAGCAAACTAGCTACGATTCTGAGTCAGTAACACCACTACACTAACAGGGAACACTGTCCCACATAAATTTACTTACCCGCTGACGCTCAGCGTGCTGTAGATGGACGCCATAAGAAGCGGCCACACGAGGCGATGCATTGTGATGCGGTTTCGTCCGGACAACGTCTTCTGGCAACGGAGAACCTCTAAGATGTTACCACACCGAAGACACCACACTGACTGGAATATCTGAAGAATGTGTCCGACTTTTCCACCTGCCGTATATGAACTCCCAAAAGATATTTACGGCGACCGCAACCACGAACTTCACCGGGGCACAAAACACCATTGACGTACGTTATGTTCAGATCGATTAATTTTATTCGCGACCGATTACGTGTAGAGATAGATAAACATCTTTCATCGCGAGCATAGAGCTTCTCTTATTACGAACATACATTATGGCTACCTGAAGCTTTGAAATGCACGCTTTAGTGTACTTTGGTCGCCGTCGTGCTAATGTTGATCGTGTCGGTCTCGTATTAATGTCTTGGAACGTCGGTAATTCTCCAGATGTAGACTCTATAAATTGATTAACGCGTCTCGAACAATGCCGTTTCGATTAATCCTTTCTTTAAACATGAGGTCGTCATTTTGTCATAAAATCATACAACACTTGCACTGACAATTACGTTGCTTACGAAACAAACGTGATGAAGCCGCTGCCTGCAATCTTTTAGGCCAAGGCTTATCGCGACGGTCAACATCAACGCTGCAGAAGACCTTTCTTTGTCAAGAGGTCATGCAAGAAACCACACCTACCACTGACAGCAAATGGGGCGTGATAGCATAGTGTATAGAGCATCGGACTATCAATAGAAATATAGTTCCGGGTTCGAATTCTGTTGCTGCCGTTTCGAACCTTGGGCAAGTTTTCGTCCACTCCGCGATGCTCTAATGAATGAGTACATGGCTATAGACAGCGGCGAATATGTTTGTATGTACGATTAGTCTTCGCACAGTTATTACAGCGTGGCTGAAAGCTTCCCAGAAAAGTCGAGATGCTGTTCGGTTGAACTGGTCTGCCAGGAAGTGTAGAGAAAAGCGTCCTGTACAGTCCC
>OZ023217.1:6962569-7030069 GCA_963995525.1 Escarpia spicata
TCTGGCTCTCTCTCTCTATATATATATATGAGAGATATATACTATATATATATATATATATATATATATATGTATAATAGTACAATATATATACATATATATGTATATATATACACATGTGTGTGTGTTTGTGTGTGTATAAATTATATATATATACATTATATATATGTATATATGTATACACATAATTATATATATACATACATATATATATATATATATATACATATATATATATATATATTATAGTTCCCTTTTGTTTATAGTTAGTAATTGTAAAAATGTCACAGTTGAAACCCATTGTTGTCTACTGCTGCAACAGCTGCAAACAGCATTGCAAAGACGTATCGATATTTGCATATCAACTCAAAGTGTTATTGCGGAGACGTTTCCTGTCAGATGATCGCGGTCATTCACATGCTCAACGTTGTAACGACCGCCAAGTTGACGAATAAATTCGGGCGTCTGTCAAGCTGTGTAGACTGATTGATGTGTTTTAGCAGTACTAGATCCTACATTTCGCACCATGATAGACCACACTGCCCTTCTACAATGAAGTTGTCTGATTCGTTAACCGAATTCATTCAGTATGCTTTCCTGAATCGGTTGACTTGAATGTAGGAACGTTGCGACTTGCCAGTGCTGCGTTACCATCCAGCGTCCGTTATTGCGCCAATAGAGTTCTTTACAATTTCAACGTCTTGTTAAAATTTCGCAATAAAAAAGCATTTACTTGGCGCAGTTATTAGCTAGAGTCGGACAATTGTGCCGTCAATACAATTATTCTAGGTTTAATAACATTATATTAATTAGGAACCGATGAACAGACAATCCCCGCTTGAGTACAAGACGACATCAGGGATACCTATGAATGAAAAACAGAAACAGGGACCCGAGTTCAGAATCACAACAAAGCAGAATCGTTCAAAGTGCCTCCTCGATTCAATTTTTCGCTCTTCTAATTTTGCAAAAAAGTCACCCTTTCTAGTATCCGTTATAATTCGCCAACTCGGTGGTACAACTTTGTTGTGTAGTTTTAGTAACATCACCAGACAAAATTAATTATTAGCTAATTTAATGTTGACCCAAACATTAATTCAAGTAATTCTCCAAAAATGGAATAGCTTCACTTGAAACCGCTATACGAATCACTCTTGCTACTTGCTAGTTACACGCTAAATATTTGGATATCAATTAACCGGATTCGTGACTGGCTAAGCCAGTTTAGGAAGCAGTTATCAGCTTAATTAATATTTGTATGAACAGAGACACAAAAAGCTATCACCAGACCAACTGGTCGCCGATTCTTGAGGGTGGAAATCCATTCAAAGGTGTCATGTGGAGAATGTACGTTGCAGCTACTATTTACCGGTAACATGTTTCTTCTATATTATTCATTCCATGTGGCCATACATCTGCTGTCAGTGTGGTTGACTGACGCGTTCGGTTTATGGCAACCCTGCAATACATCAGTATGTCCAATTGTGGCAATTTAGGTTTAAGAATAGAACAGCACCAACGCGCCGAACGGGCAACTCAGACAGAAAAGGATTGGTTCATTGTATATAGGCAAGAAGGAGGTTGAGAAAGAGACAAAAGTCCTCTTGCTACCAACTCCACACAGTCCTCTTGCTACCAATTCCACAGTCCCTTGCTACCAACTCCACACAATCCTCTTGCTATACCACTCCACACAGTCCTCTTGCTACTAACTCCACACATTCCTCTTGCTACCAATTCCAAACATTCCTCTTGCTACCAACTTCACACAAATCATTTGAGAAAGAGACAAAGAACGAGGTTGAGAAAGAGACAAAAGAACCAACCCCGCGAAGTCCACTTGTCATTAACTCCACGAAGTTCTCTTGTTACTAACTCCACACATTCCTCTTGCTACCAACTCCACACAGTCCCCTTGCTACCAACTCCACACAGTCCCCTTGCTATCAACTCCACACAGTCCCCTTGCCATCAACTCCACACAATCTCCTTGCTACCAACTCCACACAGCTCTCGTGCAGGCCGCTGGGAGCGATCACACCTCCGCGGATCACATTGAATGTGTTGCAAAACAGCTTCACACCCAGCTCGCATAGGTCCGGAATTGAAGGTACACGAGCCTCCGCTGGTAGATCCCTAGTCCCATGGCCAGGTCCTTGTGTTCGAACTTATTGAGAAGTTCGAACATATTCAATTGTTCCTATCACAGCTACCACAATGAGGCGACCGCCATTGAAAATTGCACAACACAACAGCTACACCTGTATTGTATATGGCAGTACACTCACTACACCGGGTGTTATGGTGCGTACGCACCCTCACCGCTGAGGTAATGAAGTTTCGCGTGAGAGTAAGAGTTCCCATTGAACAAATTATAAAGGGAGGTGTGTTACTGTGAATTGGATTTGAATTATATAAAAAAAGTTTATAACTGGGAACACCTGGCTGGGTCAGGGGGCAACACCGGTCACGGTCTTGGGGGATGAGGTAGCATCAAATATCTCCCAGTATGGTTATAAATCATTTGACTTTAAGGATTGTGGAAGAGTGTCCTTGTGACATTACAGTTCTCCTTTGTGGACTCCAACAACATTGTAATCGCAGTAGATCTCAATTTCAGCCAACTTTTTGCGTACCCCTGGAAAACGAGGTTACGCCTACCCCAGTTTGGGAACCCCTATGTGGGACACGTTTATTACCCCAGAGATAAAAAAAAGATATGTTGATTAGCCCTCAGCAAAACAATCTTCACAAAATTGTTTTTGTAAAGGAATTTAAAATAGTTTGTCGCAAAGGAATCCCCCCAAATATGATTTAACCATATATATAATATCCACTCACACATATTATGCTATGACATGCGGCATTAGCTGATGCGAACGTTGCTGACTTACGTAATTTTGTAATCTCCATGTTACTTAAATGTGGGATAAATCCAAGCCCCTATATGGGGCAAAGTGCACCAGTTTTGAAAATTACAATGGACGTGTGTTTTGCACTAACTACTCCACTAATATTTAACACAACAGTTTCGCAACTGTCTATGGAAAGAAACCCGTTTATATATAAATTTATTAATAAATAATCACGCGGTGGTTTGGTTGATTATATACAATACAATAAATCAATGTTGGACATTGATATATGCAATAGTCCGATAAATATAAGCACTATTTATAAATATGTATTTAAATTAGCATGTACCATATATTTTACAGAATGGGGCCAAAGTACACATAGGTACACATGACGAATTTTTTTTTAATTTGTAGGACTGTCACAAAAATTGCATATTTTGTTTGTTATGTAATTACTACGGTTCAGTAATTATAATAATATTTATATCAGATAATTATTAATTAAATGTATATATGTGAATGTGTTAACTCGTTTCCTCCTTAGCGGAAAATAACTATATGATTTATATAATATTATAATAATCGTCTTTGTCGATAAAAGGTGCACTTTGCCCCACACTACTGTATAATTATACATGGAAATATACGTAGCATAGTAAAATATGCCATGCAAAACTGTGGAATACCAATTATTCTAAAAATCTCTATACCATCTCATCTACTAGGTGCAATCGTTTCACACTAAAATTATAATTTCGCCCACCGTACAACAACGAACCGACTTTCCCCCCGTCAAAAAATGCCACGGTTTATTTGCGTTGCATTATGGGAATGCAATCACACTACGCGCATGCGTAGCTTCCTTAGACACCAAACTCAGTCGAAAATGGAAAACTACAGGGTGCGTGTGTTTGGATTTTTTAAGTACAGTTTTTTGCAATTGTACGACATTTTGGTCACATTTAAAGCTATATATTGTGGTGATACGTCGAACGTTCTGTTGTGACAGTTATGTATGTGGTTTCAGATTCTGGAGCGGCTTGGCAAGGGTGCACAGGGGGCTGTTTACCTGGCCGAAAATAAGTTAGACGAGAAGAAATATGTATTGAAACAGGTGGGTACCGACACGCGTGTAATTGACACGTAGCACCCAGAAACGATGCATTATGTCTAATATTTTTATCATTGCTATGTATGGCATGCGTTACTATATTATCCAAACATGACACTTATACTTATAGTGTCGTGCGTACGCCGAATTAGCAACGATGCGCACTGTTCCGACTCCGAGTGTGTTCGAAGTTGAAGAACTTATTCCAGGTCTTATATTATTATCTTAGACTTAGTCTAGACTTAATAAGTTAATTATGGTTATAGTATAAGGCTTTGAGGACCCTGCCATGTCGTGGGCTTGGCATAGACAGCCGAGTCTTTGGCTTTATACTGATCGAGGGTGTGACAGAAAGTCTAATTCGTCCATCTCCCATGTATTTTGAGGGTGAACCCCTGAGTTCCTGCCACACACCCCTTTCTACACCTGCAATATAAACTACTGGGCGGGTTAGTAATTCAGCCAATAAATAAATAACGTTCACTGTGGACCGTGTGGTATTCTTCTAATTGATGACCACCTTCATTTAATTGTTTGAAGATTTTGGAGGGTACCTTTTGGCAACAGGAAAGAGAGAATTAAGAGATGTAGTAGTGCGATTTAGTGGGGTTATGGGGGGATGTAGAAAACGAGGGAAAGGGATGTGAAAGGTGTCTGTAGAATTCAGAGGTGGCAGTGGAGCCTGAATTCAAAATAATCCAGGGTGGTGTTTCCCATATCTTTTGGCTTGGCATTGAAAGGATATTCAGCCATGTTCCCTTACTGCTATAACTGACAATATTATGATTATATAGTAGCAACACGCTGCAGATTTGCAGGGAAGCTCATAAGTTGTGTCACCTCAGCATTGGTGACATACATTTTATTCATTTTGATGACAGTGGTTCCACATCCGACAAGCCTATATCCGTTGCTAGGTTCCCCTCTCTGATCACAAAATGTTTAGTAGTTTCAGTTTTTATAATAATGCTGGAGTGATGATCAGCCTAGCCATGTGTCTTTCAATCAACATGCAGTTAATTAATACTAAATAAAGGGAATATCCACACTGTACATGCAAGAAGTGTGACATTTAGGTTAATTTCTAGAAACCTGAATAAATTTACATAACTTGCTGAAGAAAACATCATCAATGTAAATAGAGGAAATTAATGAAATGTTGATTAATCAAAATGCCATGGTCATGATGTTTGACATGGAAAAATGCAATACAATTTATGATTACAACAGACTAATCCATACATTTTAACTTTTTTTGTCACACTTTCAAATGTCGCATTTTTGTCAGTGTTCAATGAAAAAATACAGCCCAGTAGCACACATTCTTGAACTTTTTAATTTGTTTTATATCTTTATGATGGCTATAACTGATGTTTCAAAAAAATGGAACATAACTGTTTGTTTTGCCATCCAAATCAGCATTTCAAATGTTCCTTATAATGCCCAGTGCGTCGCAGTATAATGTGGATATGCCTTAAACCAATTCTGGTCTTAGGTTGGGCACTCCAAACAGTCGAATCTTGGGCCAATTCTGACAGGTACTGTTCTATTATGCATGTTGATTGACAGGTTTGACATGTGTACAGGGAACATAATTTACTGTTGGTGAGATAGATACATGCGTGTGTGACTATTTATAGTAGCAACTATAAATAGTCACCTATGTAGTACACTATAGAAGTCTTACAGTCATACGTCATCAATGAAGTGATACTTGATCAGATAGACTACTTTAATTGCCAACACTTTGACATCGATAAATTTGAAATTATGACAATGCACAGCTTAATTTGTGATTTGTAAGGTTTTTTTCTAATTTTCCTTGCTCATGCCTGCATTTTAAATGTAGAGGTATATTCTTATATAGCACAGCATGTGATCCATAGGATTGCTCAAAGCAATTTACACTTCACCCACATGCAGACCTGTTCAATTGAAAAGCATCTCAACTTCCCTGGGAAGCATTCAGCCATGCTGCAATTAATTGGTTTAAGATTTTGTACATAAATATCCATACAGATGGCCTCACATATGCAACATATGAATTATAGATCAATGTAAAGATAACGTGTCAATATGGCAACACAATACTCATATATCAATTATTATAATTGCTCTATCTGGGGGCCATCTCACTAACATAATGCGTTGTTGTTCTCCTCCTGGTTCCCTGTCGTCAAGGGTGAGGCTGGCCTTGATTCCCTGTCATCAAGGGTGAGGCTGGCCTTGATTCCCTGTCGTCAAGGGTGGGGCTGGCCATGATTCCCTGTCGTCAAGGGTGAGGCTGGCCTTGATTCCCTGTTGTCAAGGGTGAGGCTGGCCTTGATTCCCTGTCGTCAAGGGTGAGGCTGGCCTTGATTCCCTGTCGTCAAGGGTGGGGCTGGCCTTGATTCCCTGTCGTCAAGGGTGGGGCTGGCCATGATTCCCTGTCGTCAAGGGTGAGGCTGGCCTTGATTCCCTGTTGTCAAGGGTGAGGCTGGCCTTGATTCCCTGTCGTCAAGGGTGAGGCTGGCCTTGATTCCCTGTCGTCAAGGGTGGGGCTGGCCATGATTCCCTGTCGTCAAGGGTGGGGCTGGCCTTGATTCCCTGTCGTCAAGGGTGGGGCTGGCCTTGATTCCCTGTCGTCAAGGGTGGGGCTGGCCTTGGTTTTGTTCCTCGATTTCAGTTACCCTTCTTTTTCTTCCTCTTTTCTCTCATTTATCTCGCACTGCTCTCTGAGTGAGCTCAGAAGGAAAATACATTACTACTAAACAGACTCCACTGAAACCAGCAGAAGTGTCCCAGTGACACATCCTGATGTTGACAGTTTTCAGTATACAACATTACTGTTTGGGAGCAAAATGTATTTTAGAGAGGAAAATCAGGCTTATAACCCCATAATCCTTGAATGTTTGTGAAACAGTCCCCGGCTAGTGCCACGGTGAAAGAAAAACACAATATGGCTATAGGTAGATTTAGCCTTTCCTGTGGTTTGGGCCAAATTATATACGGGTCTACAGTTTTGTTATAGACGTCATGTAGCAGAAGTCTGATTACAAGGTTCAGTGGATCATCCCACTCCTGCAGTGGGGGGTATAGGGTTCATCCCCCTAAAAAACAATCGAACAATTTCAAAAGACCTGTAAGTGTTAGCTGAGAAGTTTGTGTGGATGAATCATCTGTAACTCAGATTACCTTGTCCATGTTGATCCCTTATTTAAATTGAATATACAATGATTGAATTATAGAAACGGATTAACAGACAGTTAATGTGTCTGGTAGTGTTAAGAGCCACACATTTACGTTGAGACAATGGCTAAGCCATTATTCAATCAATATGGAGAGCATTGTTGGCTGATAAATTTGTGTATTCACAAAAGACAGGCTGGTGGATTAGTGAGTGAACTATTCCATTTTGTTGTAGACTAATGCATAGGTATATTTCATCATTCAAGTACAATTCCAGGTAGTTCAGGTACAGGTAATTTGAAATATATACTTATCAAGTACAAGTATATCAGGTCAAGTATAATAGTAATTATCAACAATGAGATTTACTATCCAAGTGTCCAGGTGCCAGTTATTAACTTTAATAAAATACCAACTAATAGTGGTGTCTTATTATTACACTAAGCGTCCTTAAACATTATGGGTTTTTTAAGATACCTACATGAATAGTTTACCAGTAGTCATATTCTGAAACTAATGTTGATTCTCTAATAGTTTTGTAAATTTGAATGTGTTTAGCTGTTATAATAACCTTTATGTGTGCCGACGCTGCTTGTTACAAGGATATGAATCGTGGCTAGTTTGCTGAATAACACAAGGCAGATATAAGTTTGTATAAGAGCTTTATATATAAAGCCACAATCACTATGCATGAATATATTATGCAGATTACATAATTAAAATGATCATTCATTACCTAGCCAACATGATTATAATCTAAATGAGAACAGCAAAGGTGGGGGAACCAACCACATGCAGGTGGAAGGACCCACCGAATCAACTAATGTCAGTTTGAAGGCTTGTGAATGAATATCTATGTATATAATCAATAGTGGGGAAAGCGCAAGGTAACGACCTCCGCCCTAAAACCCCACGTACACATCGATAACTGACACTGCAAATGAGAACAGATGTATGTTTCATTATTATAAACATACTGCCCTTTATTTAACATACTGTGTAATGTCTTGTTAAAACCTAATGATCGTTGACGAATATGCAAATTTATAACCCTGTTAGCAAACCGACCTAACCAAAAATATATACAAAAAATACAGGTGTAGTTGGGGCTGGAGGGTGGGAAACAAATATGTTATCCTTAATTACGGTAAATGACGGTTAGAACAACCCACGAGGAACTAACGAACCCTACTGGGAAAATGTTATAGCGTGTCAACGCGCCTCGTAAATGTTATAACCGAAACAAATATTTATATCCGTCACAGCATAAAAAAGATTACCTTTCTGAGTAACGCGTGAATGAAAAAGAGGCCCAGCTGTTGTGGCTGGAAGAGCTTGTCCCATGGTTAGGTCGGTGTACCGTACATTTCAAATATAGGCTGCAGCAACGCCCACATAAATACCATTTGAGTTTTGATCAAATGTTGATTTTGATGATTATGGCGGAGGTTAAAAACTGGGATACTACTTTGGGGCAATAAGCAACCTTAATTAAACTGCTTTGATCCCCATGGACTGTACTTACAATGATATATGATAACCCAAACCAGTTCTTTATCATATGTATTGAGAACTCATAATTGTGCTTATTGATAAGTATGTGTATGTCACACAATCATTCAGGGTATGATTTGATGTTTGTGGACTAGTTTTGATTAACAGTAAACAAACAAATATTATTGAAACTGGATCAAGATGTGCGGTGGTGGACAGAATACCAGACAAATACATGTATATTTCCACAATTGGCAATTTCTTTGCATTAGAAAGCAAACTTTGTTATTAATAAGCTAGTCACATTAGGTTATTACCCACAATGACTGCATATATTAAATATACATACAGTGTTTTGTCAGTGTTTAAAATATCTACATCAATATAAGTGCTTCATATAACACCATACGGAACTACCACGTTGCACATCTATTATGGCTTGGTTTTTCTTTCTGGTGTAATATTTAGTTTTAAAATGCAAACTAACTTAATCTACATGATCAGCCAGTTTGACACTGAGATTTAAGAAGCAACCTACCAACCTAGAGGGGGTGGTTGTATAATGATAAAATCTAATACAGTGGAAATCTGGCTGAGGATGGTTTCAAATACTCAGTGTTTATTGTTATCTGCTATATATCGTTTTGGTGAAAAGGAGTTTTTGGTAAAATAAGTTTGCTTTCTTCTGTGCAGAATCGGAGTGCAAACTTTGCCAGACCTGCCAACTCGTCCAATTTTACCTGTTTGAGTGACGACCTTGAATTGTGCTGACAAGCCATCTAAGCACACTGCTTAAGCCCAGAAATATTGCTAAATGCTGGCCTACATTAAATTACAATTACTCGTTACAGCTTGTCAGCACAAGTCACATTATCCCTGTGGGTGGTCAGTTTCGGTTCATACTCACTCATACAATTGAGTGGAATTATAAGGCTTTCACAAACCAATACTCTAATGGCTTTGCCCACACCAGTGCATAATCAAGTGTTGGGTTATAATCACAAATACTGACTAATTGAGCTGAGGTCATAAAATGGTGTATATGACCCTTTACGCAATGCAACAAGACAACACCAGATATGGAAGAAATGTGGCCAGAATAACCTTCTGACATTTATTTAATATTCACCCGATAATTGGATGAGTTGTTAGCTAAAACACAATACAATCAAATGTGGGCCATTTGAGGTCTTAAACATTGCCCCATTTATTTTATCTATACATTCTAAAAACAAGGCCCACATTATAGAATACCATACTTAAATTATGGTAATACACCAGAACTATTAAAAAGACGCCTCCCAGACATTTAGACGATTAAAACTACTAACTATTACCACATCCTAGAGAGAGGTGGGGCCATTCCGCCTTCCGCCACACCGTTTATTAATCCTACTTTAATTACCGCCCTAAAAACCCTGCGTACACTTGAAGGAGGAAAAAGCTTTAAGGCAAAACCTCGTGTACCATTTAGAAACAGGGAAAAGCGTCAGCAAAGCTAAAATTAACACATGTGCGTGTTGTGAAAATCCCATACATACTTATAACTAGTCTTATGGCAGGAGGGGAGGGAGGTGGAGTCAAAACTGATACGATATTCGATAAACAACTGAACACGAGGAATTTCAAATGTGGCCGCTGCTGGAGGTGCAGTGGCCTTTTATGTCCTGAATGGTCGGACTAGGTTTTACTGTATCACTACGCTAAAGCGCGGGAAGGCCGGCACGCCTTCAGGCTATTGGACTCTGACCTGGTCAAGGTACAGTGTCAGCTTGTTTACCTAGCCTGCAGGCTGGCTCTAGGACTTTAGTGTTGCCTTGGTTGCCTCGCGTAAAACTTGTTATGCAATGTAATCGCATAAATCCCTTTTGTGTATAGTGCAGTGAGCAGCTGCTAAATAAAATAATAGGTTGGTAATTAAGTTATAGTACATGCTATGTCTTGTTACAAGTATTAGTTTAATAGAACTGTGTAGTTATTCCAACGAGTCTACAAAATCAACAGACATCATTAATATAATCATAGTTTTTAGATTGCGGCTCATGGTAGGCAAACTGGCATATAAAAACTAGGTGCACTGCACAAAAGGATTTTTTTTCGCAGGTTTGTCTTGTTTTCTTGAAGTTGTTCCTTCTAGTCTTTAATCCCATGTCTACTGAGGTGAAAGTTGGCTTGGTTTGCCATGTACATGTATGTGTGCAGCAGTGCATGAAATTGTTTTTGGCACAACTCCTAAATCTAACTTATTTAATCGAACTGGCGGATGTGCTTCTGTGTACGTTGAGTTTTTCCTTCTAGTTGGTTTGTGTCTCAGGTATAAAACTTTCTGGGGTTCATATGCGAGCTCTTTTTTAAATTCCCATGATTATATTATTAAGGTTAATAGTGGTTGAGGGTTCAAATGGGACATTAGATGTGAACCGTCCAACTATCATGTGCACCACATATAGTTATAATTCTTGCAAATCCATGTTCTCTATAGATTTTATTGTGCATAAAAAAAAATTAAATGTTGTGTCTTTATTTTTTTTATAATTTTTTGGTAAAATATGAAAACATATCTTGTTTTTTGGCAGCAAATATGGGTATATCTTTCAAACTATTCATGATTTTGACAAAAATGTCTGATCATAGTAGAATAGCTGAATGCAACATTGAAAGCATTATTTATATAGCATAATTATTCCCAGAGATATCCCGTTTCCAAATGCAGAAATTTGAAGAAAAATTTTTCTGAGAAAATGGCTGTCAAAGATTGCATAATGGATTTCATTACATGATATCGACATGTTTGATCCATGACTAAAACTCACTTAGAGGTCTGTAATTGTCATAGAAGTGAACTTTATTGATAGTATGCATACAAAGGTATAGTAATCTGGCAGAAAACCATTTTCAGTATTTTTTGTCAAAAAACACCATTTCACCTGGGGTGTCTGGCCTTAAGTAATCTTTGACATATATTTGACCAGTACAAAAAACAAGCATCTTTACATATGTAGTTCCAACTGAAAGAAGGGAATTTTTGTTTTGAATTGAGAATAAGATAAAATAACATGATTTATAGTAGAAGCAATTTAGATTTTCTTATGCTGTGTTGATAAAACATACAGCGTAACAGTGTCATAATTCATGACAAACATATGTCTCTGTTAGGCTGTTAGCTGTCAAGGAGAATGTCAGTATGCATGTCGACATTTAAAAGGTAATTTATTTTCTCACGATAGACATGGTTTGTTTGACACAGCGGCATTGTCCAGACAGAGGGAATGGCTTGTGAATGTCACTGCTTTAGTTATAATTGATGGTTATTGATGGCAACCACTTGGCATGATCCTGTTCAACAAAGCTACGTCGTGTCTCGTTCGTCACTGTGGGTTTTCTCAGTGCATTGTGCAAATTATGATTCGTCCCACTGAAGTGCAGCCATATATAACTGTTGTCATACGCAACAGCTTACGTCTTATTTAAGGCCACGTCACTAAACACACAAAAGCATGACCAATAGGAACATCCGAGCCAGTTGGGTCAGGTGTTTCTCTGTTCGTGAGGTTTTAATGTCTTCCTTTTTGGCGTCATCTGTAGACGTCTGAATTCCAGTCTGGTTAATTCCAAGAATCTTTTGTTGCAACGACCTTGCATTGTGATGGGCATTTTCAGTGTTTTTTGTCAAAAAACACCATTTCCCCTTGGGTGTCTGGCCTTAAGAAGGCCTGTGGGGGTGTTTTATTACAAAATTATAGGAAAATATGTTGTGACAATTTTATGAATAAATAAAAAGAAGTATGTATAAAAACCTGGTTTTATTGTTTTTTATTCAAGAGTGCATACGTGTAATAATTATAATGAAAACAATGATGTTGCTATTATTTCTATGGGTATTGGAGTATACATTTACCTGCATATTTATATATCTTATTTGCTTAGCCAAGGTAGTAATGATTTATTTTTGGGAACATTTAGTATTATACTGATCAATGTTAAGTGACATTTGATAGAAGTGGTTCATGAAGCTGCAACTATAAATAACACCCAAACATGGCAGATCAATTGTTTGTTAGATACATTATTGATGTGCCTGAGTGTGCGCCATGTGTAATAACTACAAACAATTACCAAAGCTTCACATTACCTGAACCACCGTAACATTGTCAATTTAACTGTTACACGACAACAGCGTGCATAATTCATTTACTTCTCCCTCCATAGCAACCAGCCTTGGCCATAGATGCATGTCAACACATGATGTTTTAAGTTGGAAATTTTTTGTCTCCCTGTAAATGAGAGACACAAAAGGTCCCAAGATGAACATCTCGGAGATAAAAGTGATGCTAGAAAATGACACCAATATATATCAACACGACGCAGATAGCGAATGTTGAAAGCTACATCTATCTGGGACAGCGATACATTATCAGAGACAAAAACCAAGACAAGGAGATTCAAAGAAGGATCACTGCCGGCTGGACAGCTTTCGCCAAACATCTTCAAGGGCAACTTTGGAACCTGCTTGAAGAGACAAGTCTTCAACTCATGCGTACTTCCAGAGATGATATATGGCGCGGAAACATGGGCACTCACCATCCAGGCAAAGAACAATTAAGCTAGCAGCCGCACAAACAAAGATGGAAAGAAGTATGTTAAACATCACATATCGGGAGAGAAAAACAAACATCTGGGTAAGACAGAAGACAAAGGTCAGAGACGTGGTAGAACAAATCAGAAGGCAGAAGTGGACCTGGCAGGGCACATCAGCAGACTACGAGATAACCGATGGACATCGCATGTCACAACCTGGAGACCTTATGAAGGGAAATGATCTAGAGGAAGACCGGAGAGACGAACTAGACGAGTACTGGAAAGGCACCATCTGGCAGAGGCAAGACAGGCAGATTTGGAAACGAAACGCCCAACCATGGGATGCTACGGCTGCATAATGATGATGATGAGTAAATGGAAATGCCCGCTTAAATTTCAATGTTATTGGGTTGCATTCAGATAAATTTGCAATGTTTTATTTATGCCTTTATAAATGCATTTGGATTAATTTCAAATGTTTTTGTTGATATAAAATGTGTAAATGTAGGTCTTATTAATGACAAAAAACCCATCAAACAACAGTTTGTATGCATAATACCATATATATTTTTGGTAATGCATGTAGGGGAGACTGGGGAGGGTTGGTACGATTTTCACTTGCTCACTTAGGTATGTGAAATCCACTTGGCATTGGTATGTTGCCTATTATATCACATAGTAGTAGGCATATACAGCTATAATACTTCCTACATATTGTGGTACTTATGATATCGCTCATTATCTGACCCCACCCCACCCCCGAACTGAGGCAACCTACCCCAAGGTGGGTTGGCGCATCCCCGGGGTAAGTTGGTGCAACCAATTAAAAAATTTCAGAATGGTTTGCAAACAAACATTTAATAACTAATTCGAGGCACAGAACACACGAGAAGCCAAACATCGGCTATTACGCATCTGCTACAGTTGTGGCATATACATGACACATATCTCCATTGGTGCACTCGTCATGTGACCGTTAGAACTCTAGACTTCCCTCTCTTCTGGCCGCCACGTGTTGTTTTTCTAGGTGGTGCGTTTGTGAATGGTCGAACGTCTTCTGGTGTGAGAACCTGTCCACATCGTGATGTTGACTGCACTGGAGTCTGGGGAATAGGCGAAGCCGTCGCATGGCAGTCGGTGTTTCCGGATCCATCAACAACAGCTGGCACTGAGACACATTAGATAACATACAATCAATGCTGTTGAACTGCAGGATAATAAAACAACTACTATACACATATAAGAAGGCATTACAATATACTGTTAATTTCTAGTTAATATAGATAAGTGTCTCTATTTTTTACAACAAAGGGACATATCATTTTTTGTGTTTCAAAGATCAACTGGAATGAAGGTGACACTCGGCACGGAAGGGAACAGTATGTTTGGATCGTGTAGCACCACAATAAGGGTAGAGAGTTGTATTATGTCATCAGTAGAAGATAGTTTGGACTACTGTTGTTAGTAATAGTAGTAACCGTATACCCTGGATGGACTAATCATTTCAATTAATATATGCATGTAAGTTATACTAACTGACTTCGGAATTCAAATTATTACTCCTTAGGTATGATTCTCCACACAGAATAGGTGTTGGCTTGTATTAGTAGCATTGTTATCATTGCCTACACACACACTGTGAACAGTTGTTGCATCACCAAGGCAAGCTGTAGCTCTGTCAGGGGGCGGGGCTTCGTCCACAGACGGATGTTTATTGACTGGATGGGCTTCATTAACGACTTGGGTGACATCTTGTGTCTCTTCAGGGTTTGGTCTGTTGGCCCTGGGCAATGCTTGTCCCACCTTTGCTGGAATGTCGTAGATGGTCATGGTGCGGCCTTTATTTGAAACGATCCAACCATCACATGCTGCATTGTAGTAGCGTTTCAGTGATCCATAGACTGCACGGTCCAATGGTTGTAGTTTGTGGGAACAGTATGGCGGAAAGGATAACATGACGATGCCGTTGTCTTTCGCATACTGCATTACATTGATTGAGAGATGCGATTCATGGTTATCTAGTATCTTCAATACCTTGTCTTTGTGTAAAGGTCTAATGTGGCTGGCAAAATGTTTGATGAAAACCTTCAGATGTCATCCAGCCAGAAGGGTGGACAATCCCTACTGAACCAATGGGGGCACCATTAATAAAGTAATCGCAATAGTTGGAAAAATAAACATTGATGGGAATGCTGCTTCCTGTGGCATTTACCACACAGCACTCCGTCACAAGTTGGCCACGCTTCGCGGAGACGATCGCCCCGACCTGTTTGCTTCCCGTGGTTGCAATTATCTTTATGGGTTTTTGAACAATTGTGCATCCAGTCTCGTCGATGTGTTCCATATTCGATCAGATGTGAATTTTCTCTGGTGTACATGTCATTCGGCTTTTTGGAGAATGTCGATACATTTCATATGGTGAAGCTTGTTGCTTAACTCAACAAAGTATATCTGCATTTCTTTTATAGGAATGCAATCATCCAATCGACACTGGCCTGGCCGTTTTGGCTGGCACCGCATTTCTAGTTTCAGTTGTGCTAAGGCCAAAGAACAGTGCTGCTGCCTTTTTAGCATATTCAACAAGCATGACTTCTTCGGCTCTATTGAAGACAAGTTTATTGCCGACATAACCTACATGCTCATATTGCGTTTTTCCAGCAAAACACAAATTCTTGCAATACCGATGTAAAGTTGATTCACTGATATTATGGGCTTTTGCTACACTGCAGCACTTTTTTCCTTCCACCAATACCTCGGTGACAGCAGCGTTCATGTCGCCGAGTGATTTAAGGCCGTCGCTAGTTTTACGTTTGTGTATCCTCATAGTTGCAACACGGATACTGCAACATAAATATCAAGACGTCTAAATCATAAAGTGCTAAACATAAATGACAACAACACTAGTAATATCAACGGCATTAAATATAGGTGAGAAGTTGATAAAGTAATATGTATGGGGCAGTATGACGCATGAGCCAACCCGCCCCAACAAAAATACGCCAACCCGCCCCAACCTGGTCGGCCGCCGTTTGTGAGACACAACAGACAAGCTCTGCAAGACATGCTAATACTAATGTTATTCACTAGGTGGAGCCGCAGTAGGATTGCTGCATTATCTTTCCGCTAAATCACAAAATTCAACCCGCCCCATCGGGGTTGAACGGTTTTTAACTGCCCGGTTTTAACCTGGTTAAAACTATGCTCATTTTCCCTGAAAAGTGGTCAAAACCCAGTCAAAACCTAATTTAGTGATAATTGTGTGCACTATTTGTGTAATTAATTGTTAATCACTATAAAAACAATGCAAGTGTCACAATATATGTTCAGTATGAATAAGAAACAAGATATCTTGAAGTATTATTGCTCATTGTATTCAAATCAAGCTCATGCAAGAAGTAGACCATAATTTTTTCAACAATACATGTAAACATGTCAGAGTGGTAATCAGTGTAAAGCATAAAAACAGTATTACATGGTCCATGCTCTGTTGTTGGTCCTGTTTTATTCTTTAGATTAACCTTTTGAAAACACAAATTCAATTGGTTAATTGATGTTCTCATGATTGATAATTACAGATACATGGAACACTAGTTTTAGTTTTTGGGGCAATATTCTCTGTGACATATTAGTATGATGTAGTTGATTTCTTATTTGACGTAAGTATACTTATTGTTAAAATCGTACAATATTGCATAACAATTTAAAATTTAAATCACGTCGACACTTTCACCATGCCAAGAGGCTAACACCAATACAATCATCAGGTGACGTGCACATAATGTGTGACTCTGTCGTTTTCACTATTGAGCATTTCCATCCATTCCTGAATTGTGTGTTATATTAGCATAACAAAAACATTTATACATTCAGATCCAAAATCCAATCATCCATGACACTGCAGAAATTGACACCAGGCAACGTATTCGAATTCGGCGTAACCAGGCCGTTTCCATAACGTAGATTTAGGGTCAGGCCGCAGTCCATGTGAATTATTCAAGAACACAGCCACCTTTTTTCTGCCAAAATAGTTTCTAGAATATTTGTGCATATAAAGAACTTTGTAACTGGTGAATACTTTTCAATAATTAATAAGTGTTATACACATGCTTTTATTTATTAAGCATGTGTGTCAATTCAGTTTCAGTTATGCAAGAACAAGGACTGCTTCAGAGTAATTGTGTGACAATTCAGCATTGATGTTTCATAATCCCCAGCTATGCTTGTTTTAAGCAAGTAGATATTTATATTCTATCACTAGGTGAAATTAGTATATGAGCTAAATATAAGCTAGGAGAAGTTTGGTGTATGTTGGGTTAGTGTTAGGCTTTTCAGTAGTATTAATAGATTTTTGCCAGGTTTTGACCGGTTATAACCTGGTTTTAGCTGCTAAGCTGTCAAAACCTGTTTTGACCGGCTAGAATGCAACCCTGCGCCCCATCCGCCAACACTCCCCAGTCTCCCCTACACAATAATGAATATAGAGCTTTTTACCAATTATATAAACCACACAGTGCAGATCGTCAGGATCACAATAACTTTTTGCACCCATCCTAAAACAGCCACTATTTCAAATCATACCCTTTCAACACTGCAGCCATTTTATGTGGTTAGTTTCCTTCATTAAACATCCCTTGCAACTCAGATAATAAATTTTTCAACAACTTTTTTCCTAAAAGAAAATTTAGCATAAAATTAAGCAAGCATGTTCTTTCTGTAGCTTCTTGCAGCTACTGATTTGAAAACTTCTTTATGGAGTAGTAAATTCAGTTGAAATAATTCCACTGAGGAATTTCAAGTCATAGGGAGACTGGGGAAAATTGTTGTGGGCAGAAAATCATGTTTTATAGAGTTGTTGTGTTTATGCTGTTATACTCATGGTGTGTTCTGTTCTTCCACCAGGTGGAGTGCAAGGACGAAAATGAAGCGAATCAGGCGTTTAAAGAGGTGGGTGACGTTGTAATCTTTATCAATAGTTGCCTATTTACATGTATAGTTCACTGTACATGTATACTACAGACAGGTTATACAAATCAACTGCTTTCAGAACAAGATATGGCTTAAATGATCATGATCCGAGATGTAATTCTACGTTATTCTTCTAAAGTGGTATATAATTATCTTGAGCAGAATTGTGCAAATATTCAGCCTATGAAAGCTTTAGGAATGTTGTTATGGTATGTTGAAAGAATGTACCTTGTTTGTAAAGTTCTATAAAATAACCTATGGACAAGATGCATGCCTAACATAATGTTATTGTTCATTACCGTGAATTGTGTATGTTCGGGTGATTATATTTTGTCAAATCTATTTACTGTTGGCAGACTCAAAATCCCTTTGAATCCTTAAAAATCCTGTAGTACTGGTACATTGTTTTTGAATTCTAAAAATGCAAAACAATCTATTTTACTCCATCAGTCTTTTTCTCAGATAGGCCAAACTTGCATTACAGTCTGAACCGTTGTGATCCCATTATATATGTGCATGTGTGTTTGTAGGCCATGACCCTCAAATCTCTACGTCACACAAATGTCTGCAACTACAAAGAGTTCTTCGTCATGTGGAGCAAAGAGGTAAAATTACTATATGCAACTTCTTAGTAACTGCTGCTCGGATGTTTTGTATATATTTTAAGACTCCTGTTTTTTATAGTAGTTATAATTTCAATACAAAATGATGTGTATGATTTTGAACAGTATGAAGGTTAGTCTTGTCTAGGCAGAAGTATTATAAAAAATTATGAAATGTATACAGCATAAACATCTATACATACCATATGCTAGGATGTTTTGCAGCATTACATTAATTATTATAGTTGCATTAATCATAAGTTATTAGCGCATATGTATGTGTTTTGTATCCATCCAAATCTGATGTGCAAAGTCTCCTTCAATTTTATTAGATATTCTTCAATGAAATACCTCGGTTTATTTACTAAAATATCTTCTGTTATTTAATCTACTGTTTTAATTGTTGTAGAATTTGTCAACATCATAAAATTTGTTAACATCAGTGTTAAATTTAATATTTTTGTTGTGGAAAATAAACCCGGCATGGCTGTTTGCAGAAACCACTGATTTGGGATGTCACATGTCAGGAGATACCAGAAATATTCTCCATATCTATTTACAGATATCAGCAATGTTTGTGTGCATAGTGATGGACTACTACCCTAAAGGTGACCTTGGACGTCTCCTGGCGAGGGCAAGGGAAAAGAGAAGCACAATCTCAGAAGAGGTGGGTTCACCAGGTGCATGTGTAAGGGGTGGTCTCATAAATTTGCAAAGTCAAAAAAGTTTTTTTAGTATTGTTCCACCCCTCTCGCTAACATGTGGTGTGACACATGTGATTTTTACAGTCCAAAACTGTTATGAGCATCAATTGACATTAAATTATGTTTCACTCACTGTTTAAATATGGTTTTCCACCATGTGTGGTGACAACAAAACCACCTTCATACGCTTAATATATTTTGGAAGTTTCCGTCATTACTCATCACAAATTGTTACATATATGAAGTTGTATAAAAGCTACCACAAGTGACAAATGTGGTGATTTATGTTTAGATTGTTATGATATAATTAATATATTATGGTTTATTGGTATATGAGTATGACTGATTCAATGTTGATTGTGGGTGTTGGCTTGTTGTACGCAAATCAACGGAAACGTGACTTAATTTGGATTTGGTTACATAGATTATAATCCGTTAAATACTGTTTCATTCTACAGGGCATTGCTGCTCTACGTAATGTTGTGCTGTAGACAGTCTTCCGTTGTTTCTGGTTTGTTGAAGCACATACATTTCGGTGGTATGTTAGTAAAGTGAACAACTAAAAAACTTATCCTAAAAATGCTTTTTTGAATGATTGCTAGTACCATTACGGTTCATCGGATCTGAATGATCTTGATACTGTTTGAAAGCTTACACTTTCTGCTATTCAAATATGTAAATGGTTTCCTGATAGTAATTCCTAAAATAAAGTATAAACAGACCTACAACCGGGCCCGTTCCGGTGTCTTAGACTCTGCGAACGTTGTTGGTTCATCAACACAGTTCACCAATCTACCGATTGAGGCACCACTATCTGTTTCCATGGTATAAGCTCCAACCACTTTCAAAAGGCTGCTAAACTGACATACTCGAAGTAGGCATGACACCACAATCACGTATATCAACCAACCAATGCAACAAATTTTGACCCATTGGTTAGCATACGTTATTGTGACGTCACGCCGACATAGAGATAGATCAGTTTCGCTGCGATCAAACCACATCAGTTTCGCCGCGGTTTAAAAGTGGGTGAAGCTTATAATACGAAATCAAGAAATGGTGAAGTGCGCATGTCTGAACTTATGCAAATGAGGAAAACAGCTTCGCAATCGGAAGAGTAACGTACTGAGTACCCGCTGCCAACATCGTTCGGAACCGTACAGAACTCCGAAAACGGCACGATTGTAGGTCCATTTATAGGTGTTCTATGAACGGTTACTGTGAAATCTAGATGACCCAAGAATAACAAGAAGTGCATCTTTTCAAATGGTACCAAGATCATCACGATATGATGAGCCGTGAGGTGCTAGCGACCGTAGAATTTCATGTTTTGGACGTGTTCCAAGTTGTTCATTTTCCACTCCCTTATCTATTTTTGATATAGCTTATATTGCATAACATTATTTTATAGTTGAATGGAAAATCTCTCTTTAAATTTAAAAGAAACAACTTTGAAATACCCCTCCTGCAATGGCGGATTAGGGGCTAATTGGGATTGTGAGGCCCAACAGCTTACTTACACTTAGTGGCTCCTGCATGTGTAGACACATGAGGCAGTCAAAGCACTCCACCCAAGTATGTTTTCCGCTAGCATCCTGGTATCGCTCCATCTTTTTTGACCAGCTCTAGGTCATGGTCATCAGTCTGATGCCAGTGCATTCTCGGTCATTGTCTCGTCTGACCAGCTGGCGTCCACCTTTCTTCTTGCTCCACATCCCTGAAACATAAAGCAGTTGTTTGTATATGTTCTGGCTTCCTGTCTAGCACAAACCATTTTCTTTTCTTTGTATATCTTAAATTGAAGAAAACTTAAAAAAGCGACGTTTTGAGAAACTGATCTTTTTTGATATGTGCGTTCATAAATGCATGTATTGTATTAGTTTTTGAATATTTGTCAAGTGGAAATAACTCGTCACGTCACCACATTAAGTGGACGACATCAGTATGTAAGTTTATGCCAAAATCACAACATTGATGGGATATGTCCTAGACAGGCCTATTCTGCACACGAGCCAAAAATAACTTAGTTATTTTTGGCTCGTGTGCAAAATAGTCCTGTGTCACTTAACACTCAGTACGCTGTGGAGGGTCACAATTAACCATAACTTGACTGTCAGTATCAGCAATATTTTGTGTATTAATTGTAGTGTGGCTTGAATGCTTTCCAGAGAAGTTGAGATGGTGTTCAATTGAACATGGAGTAAAGTGTAAAGCACTTTGAGCAGTCCTGAGGATTGGATATTGCGCTATATAAGAATATACCTTTACTCTGCTTTTTTGATTGCAGAAAATACAGAACTGGTTGGGACAAATCATGAGTGCCCTTGTTTTTGTTCACAAAAACAACGTCATCCACAGGTTAGTGGGATTTATTAATTTGTGTTGACATCCTTCTTTTTGGATCTATTTCGGCTGTTAGGGGTAGTATCAACAGTTTGCAAAGTTCAGAAAAACGTTTTATTTTGTATTGCTTCAAACCCCCACCTACCATTACAATGGATGGTGCAAAACTTGGGATTTCTGCAATCTAAATGGCACTCAAAACTACAACCAATGCCCATGGGACTCAACAAACATGAGAGGATTGCAAAAACATTACCTACTCGCTGCCTGGTTCTGATATCCACTAGAGCGTAAGTGTGCATTAATACCTGTTCCATCCAATAGGTGGTTCCACTGTATAAATTTATTTCCCCCATGATACATGAAATCCATTACGTAATGCTCTGTTTTTAAAATTGTTGGACACTCGATAAGACAATACAGTTTTCTGTCCTCTTGCCATCTGGAGTTTATCACCTTGGGTGACGATCTTATTAAACATTGCATTAAACACGTGATGCAAGTGATAGCGTAACATGTTTTCTTCAATGTAGAGATTTGAGACCCTACAGTAGAAAACCAAAACTGGTAAGAACCCTTAACCAACAGCAAATTTTGGTAAAAAAAAGTGTTGGACTCTCGATAAGACCATACTTTTCTCTGTCCAGCCACCATCCTGTGGGTGACAATCTTGTTAAATATAATTATAATATATAATTAATAATATATAATGTGTTTTCTTCACCGTAGAGACCTGAAGCCAAGCAACATCTTCATTGATGGAGACAGGCTCATCCTGGGTGACTTTGGAGTGGCAACTGTCATTGGAGACGTACGGACAAAGACAAGGACAGCAGTCGGTGGGTACAGTAGGGTTTTAGGGTAAAACCCAATAAACAGAATTTTTTTTATTTGGCCCAAACAAGGACGAAACATTGTGCCTCTGTATATAATGCAGGCATTCTCTGTGATTGAACTATTTGCATATGGTATGTTTTCTAGTTTCTTTCAAATCTCAGATTTATTTTTTAGTGACATCTAATATGTGTCATACCTTAATTAAGATATTGCTTTTGAACAAAACAGATGAAATCTTTGCATTGCCAAATGTTTTACCAGGTTCAGACTGTACAGTTGAGACGTGTACACGCATGAGTTACAACATATTGATGGCAATACGTGTGACATTGCGACATGCAAAAATACATAGTACTGATACATAGTATCAAATGTTATTCCAGTATCTGTGGAGAAATATGGTGAAGTCAAGTCAGGTAATCAGTTAAAATAATTAACTACTATTTAAGTAATAAACTACCGGGTATTATTAAATTAGTTTAAGGCATTCATAACTTGAGCTGTATGCCTGGTCACATCCCCGATGCTAAACAAGGTTTGACTTGAACGTGTTCTTTCTCCAGTTCTTTAAGGTAACTGTAGTACAGTATATAAGTAAGTATATGTATATATATATATACAGTATATATATGTGTGTGTATCAATTGCAGAAATTATTTTTGTTCTACATAAAATGTACATTTGTTATATCATTACCAGTATTCAAGCTCATCGACACCTATTGTTCTTCCCCCTTGTTCCCAGTACATGGGTCAGGGTCAGGTAGAGTTGAACAACTCATACTTTTCCTTCTTTACATAGTTTCCAATCAGCAATCCCGTCTATCCATCTTTCACCCTTCCCCGATCCTCTCATATCCCTCTTTATGCAGTCCACCCAGCTCAGTAGTCTTCCTGTATCCTTGATGTTTTTCCACCTCTGCTCGCTTTGCTAGTTTGCCTGCATCCATTCATACCAAATGGCCTGCCCATCTCATCCGGCATATCGCCAATCTTCTTGTTAGGCGTCAAAACTCTAGCTGTTGTTATATGTGGCTAATACAGTCATAGACTTAATTATAAGAAGACATATTATTATCAAACAGATGTTTTATGGAAGTAAAGCTTGTTTGGTTTTGTAAATGAGTCTGTGTCAGTAATTCATAATATCACATGACATCCAATGATAGGATTAATTTTCGCATGAAACATCATAACTGAATGAATCCCTGGGAATGTACATTTCCTTTGTGATATGTTAGGCTGCTAGCAATAGTTTTGTTGAGGATGTATTTCCACACAGATGTGTTGATATACTCTTTTGTTTCATGAATGACAAAACCATGTGCAATTAATCTTTCTTACAGTTTGACATACGGTACGATGATACATTTGTTAAGCAATAAATAGTTACTATTTGATTGTCATCTTGCATAGAGCAAACTTCTAAAGTTAGATTCCAAAACATTAAACACTATGGTATACAAGTATTTAGTGATTTGTTGACAAGCTAAGAAATCATAACATATCCAAATAACCTTGAAATAACATTTGCATTTTCAAAAGTGCCTCTAGATCTACTCTAGTGCATGTACCACGCCAAGGTATCTACATAAGAATTTTTTTCTGGACAATTATTGACATTTAACCCTTGTTTTTTAAAGTTCCCCATTTCCTAACTTATTTGAACTGAAATGTGAAATATCATTCCTAATGTGTTATCAAAACTATCCACTAGGTGGTGCCAATGCAACATGACGTTGTTTTTGGCTGGGTTGGGCTGATTTGAAGTGTCAATGCACAAGTGGGTTTGTTTGAATGTTTATATTCAGAGGGTAGGAGAGAGAGAGAGAGAGAGAGAGAGAGAGAGAGAGAGAGAGAGAGAGAGAGAGAGAGAGAGAGAGAGAGAGAGAGAGAGAGAGAGAGAGAGAGAGAGAGAGAGAGAGAGAGAGAGAGAGAGAGAGAGAGAGAGAGAGAGAGAGAGAGAGAGAGAGAGAGAGAGAGAGAGAGAGAGAGAGAGAGAGAGAGAGAGAGAGAGAGAGAATGGATCTGAGGACATGAATAGGTAAATATTGACAACTGTGAATGATCACTTATAATTCAGATGACTTATATTTTAGGTTCGATGAACTGGATGGCCCCTGAAGTGTTCGACCATGCGTACGATGAGCGCAGTGATATATGGTCACTTGGGTGCATCCTCTTGGAAATGGTCACTTGCAGCTTCATTCCCACTGCACAAGAGATTGCTGGCAAATTGTCTGAGATCAAACACAACGAAAAGGCGCTTGATCTCCTAATGGAGAGAGTCAGTGAAGTGAGTGATGTTTGTCGGAAAAGATTCCCGGTCCAATTTAGTAGATTGCAACATTCTTGACAACTAAAGCAATAAAATATAGAGGATGTTTGACATAGATTTACACACATCAGTGCAATCATAGAAGACACACTGAGTATTGTGGACTGAAGTCACAATGTTAATTCTGACCAATAAGAGTAAATACATGCAAAAACTAGCTGGCGTTGGGCCAAGAGTACAGAAACATCCAGAAACTCACAAACCAGCATTTTTTAGCTCCGCGCACTTAAAATTCCCTGATTAGAGTAATAATAATAATAAAGGTTCTTTTACCGCGCGATCTCTAACTAATAGTTAATCAATGCGCTCACAATATAGAAACATTATAAAAACAATTAAAATAATATATAAATTAGTTCTAAATTAATTAATTTACACAATAAAAAATAGATCAATAAATTAACAAGAGTCACTTGTAAAACAACTGCAGATGCATAAAACAAGTAATATTAATAATAAACTTCTATAGTGCCTATATCCCCAGGAATACAAGAATCTTTGGGCAAAATCGTTAACAGCAAGAGTCATCATTAGAGCAAGGGACCACCAAGGGTCAGGGTGGGAAAGCGATTTCAAATAAATAAGTCTTGAATTTTTTATGAAAAAAAGTAGCTATTGTTTCAGATGATTTGAAAGTGATAGGGAGTTGATTCCAGATTTTGGTTGCAGCTACAGAAAAAGTATGTTTGCGAATGTTAAGCTTGGTTTTCGGAACAAAAAGTCGTTGTAGATGATCTGAGATTCCTGGGGATATCGGAAAAGTGAAGCTTGGTTTTCGGAAAGAAAACGTTGTTGTTAAACAAACAGATCTGTCACAAATATAACTGATTGTTAACCAAAATGGTTCCATTCACCTTTAAAACAATTTCCCCTGGTATCGCTTTAACACATAGTACAGTACTGTATCATGAACTTTGATGTTTTGCCTACAGAAGTACTCTCTGAACCTTGTGATCATCATCAAGGACATGTTACAAAGGGACTATACCGTGAGACCTACTGCAGTGTAAGTACGCGCATACGATAGTCTTCTCTTTAACCAATTTATGGGGCCAACTTCACATCTCCCACCAATGTTTCGGACCGGCCTCCCATCT
The DNA here is from genome assembly GCA_963995525.1 of Escarpia spicata. Taxonomy (NCBI): domain Eukaryota; kingdom Metazoa; phylum Annelida; class Polychaeta; order Sabellida; family Siboglinidae; genus Escarpia; species Escarpia spicata. Next base: position 6,988,664 of record OZ023217.1, read on the forward strand.
CTCAAATGTTTTTGGGGCCAACTGCCCATCTCCCATTTTTTACCTGGTATTATGGCCATATAAGTTTCTCTCCTCCTTGTTCCCACCTGTACAGGGCCAGGTACAATACTGCCGAAACACCTGCTGTGTTTTTTCTTTCCAAAGATTTCTATCCAAAGCTCCCTCTCTCCATCTTTCATCCTCCCCTGATCTTCTCATGTCCCTCCTCACGCAGTCCTCCCATCTCAGCTGTGGCCTTTTTCTGTGTCCTTTATGTTGTTCCACCTCTGCTCTCTTCACTATTTTTCTGGCATCCATCCTTGCCATGCATATACACAAAGACGAATGCACACACACACACACACACACACACACACACACACACACACACACACACACACACACACACACACACACACACACACACACACACACACACACACACACACACACACACACATGAATACGCACACACAAACATGAACAAGCACACACAAACACACACTCGGTCAGGCACACACACACACACACACACACACACACACACACACACACACACACACACACACACACACACACACACACACACACACACACACACACACACACACACACACACACACACATGAATACGCACACACAAACACACACTCGGTCAGGCACACACACAAACATTAACACATACACATTTGTTTTTACACATTCGTTGTACAGCAAGGAAAATACTGCTTCAGTCAACAAAATGACTGCACCTAGAATTCAGCCATTTCAGAATGAAGTTTTCAGGAATTTGCCAAAATAACCGAGTCAAACAATCATTTCACGTATTGCCTAAAAATGTCAGAAATTGTGTAAATTTTGACAAATTTTGTCATTTGACTGAACAACCCTGTAACGTAAACACTGTTGCTGCACTGCAAAACTGAAGTGTTAGTGCACACATTATATTCATCATCTTATGTCACAAACAACAATCTTGATGGGTGATGTCATAACATGTTTTACGATGTCTTTGTCTTCCTTTGTATAGGGACATGGCTGAAAGATCCTACACAAAAGACTGCATTGCCATTTACCCCAACCTGGTGTCAGCGATAAAGAAACAGGAAACAACAGATTCAAACCCTCAAAGTTAGTGGTTCTATTATTTTCTTTGTGGCTACAATGCCTGAACAGAGAAGTTTGTTTGTTGACATGGCTGAATGCTTCCCGGGGAAGTTGAATTGGCATTGAAATGAAAAGGTCTGCCAGGGGTAAAGTGTAAAGCACTTTGAGCAGTCGTAGGGACTGTACACAGTACTATAGAAGTTACAAGAGCCTTTTTAAAGTAATGTTTAAATGAACAGTCACTGGTGTTACCCAATGGTAAAGTACATTGTGATACAGGAGCGGGTTGTTTATTGTTTCACCAACTACAGTTAACAATATATTTAATATTATATCAAACAGTATAGAATCATTGGACAAATTATGATGTACATGTTATGTCTGACTTAATGGAATGCCTGGTTCGTTGAAACATTGACTTCTCTGGGAATCTGCGATGGATGCTCTAACATTTTGCCTCAGATGAGGAGATCGAATGAAATTGTTAACACAGCAACAGAAGAGTTGTCAAGTAACTCACTCACTGTTCATCCACATCTGTGGTGCCATTTAACAAATAGACAAAGTACAGTTCTTCAAAGATTAAAACTTAATGTATCCCATAATCGTGGACAATTGGTGAGGTCTGGTAACAAAGTAACATCAGACTCTCAACTGAGGGTATCCAGGTTCAAATCCATTTACTACTGTTTCAAAGCTTGGACAATTTTCATTGAATATTGCACGCTATGTAAAACATCCTAGATTGATTGGTGGACTGTTTATGTTTTGTTTTGTATGCATGGAGTGAGAATTCAGTAAAATACTTATTTATACACCGGCTGTTTTAAGGACCAATCCCCATCGAGCAGGGTATTGACGCTGTCATGGAATACCTGACAGACTTCATTGGCCACGACGATTCGGTGCGCCAAGCGCTTTACGCCCTCGCACATATGACGAAGGACGATGGCAGCACCATCAGCGTGGTTGGAAAGAAGGTGATCAGTGGGGTCATGAAGCGCTACCTCCATGACGACCAAATTCTGACGTTAAGTCTGCAGGTATTCCGCCACATCGTGCCAATGGGTAAGGAATATTCTGACTGCAGTACTGCAACTCAAGAACTGGCATTTACATGTGTAGCTAATGGAAAGTTTTAATGCATGTTTCAAATGGACAATTCAGTTATTGCAATTCAAGATTCAATAACTTAATTGTGCATTTAAAAAATTGCATTAAAAAGGAAATTTTCCTTTTTAGCTACACATTGAGATGCCAGTGCTAAAGTTGGTAATACTAATAACATGGTAACTTCTTTTGCACCTAAATCCTCAACAACCTAGCTCAGAGGCATGTGCATCATCTTGTTAAAACACATTATAATAAGCACAACAAATTTATAAAATCACTCATCACTTAAGACTTTGTACATGCTCTGTTGGTAACAGTTTACCTAAAACAAGCATTGAAGATTGTAATGGCAAATGGAATCAAATAACAGATTTCTTAAACATTTTTGCTAATGTTACTATTAAATGTCTTCTTGATGGAAGCTGTATTACTGTCACAACTGTTGTGATGTCATCATGGTAGCATTATTCACTAGCAAATACAAAAGAAAAACAATCCCAAACCATTAATTAAGGGTGGCACCATTGAGTAGCATTGAAGGCTGTTTATAACCCCAAAACTGTTGATGCTCAGTTGGTCAAATTACAAAATGAAATTGAAAAAGCAGGTTTACAAACATTGCTTTTCTGTGACACAACTAGACTAGACTGGATTATCTATATGCCAACTATCATTACTATCGATACCTCAGTGTACTCAACTATCAATGGTTCAATGTAATATTGGTAATCAGTAACCTGTAATTATCGATCATTAGACTTACTGTTGATAATTGAATGTATCATTACAGTTAGGGATCATCTCAGAACATCAATGTCCGATGGTAGATGATATTACTTTCATCTGGCCTCAGCCCCCACACCCCCCCCCTCCACCCGCCCTCCTCAGACAAAAGTTTGTAAACATTGATATGATGATACCAATAATATATTATATTTTGTGATGTATTGTGCAGATAGATATATGTATATTTAACGTGGCCGTAGCTCGTTTGATGTTGGAGTAAAGGACGATGGATACATGTATAACAGGTTGATAATAGGCATATTTTATTGCCAAATGGTATGCATATCAGGCATACCAAGAAAGTATTGTATATAGTGAAATGTGCACAAACACTATAGCTGTACACAAATAGACAATCAGTAAAATATGTATATGCAGTACATCCAAGTGCTAATCTAATTGCCATCAAAGGTGAGGGGCTACATGCCCTATGTATTGTAATAACAGCATATGAATTAAATCCAGCATTAAAATATTGCTGTTTATATGCATCAAAGGTGAGGGGCCAACCGCCCATACCATGGTAAATGTTCACAGTGGTATCGCCATCTAGCGATCAAATACTAAGTTAAAAAACTACTTGATATCGTTGACCACATGTAAAAGTTCACAGCGGTGTCGCCATCTAGCGATCACATACTAAGACAAAACTACTTAACATCAGTGACCACAACAACGCTGAATATACATTTCAATAAAAGCAATGTAGCACCTTACTCATCTGGGATGACTAGCATGCCTGTTACAACCGGTAATGTAATAATCGACCAGTAATGTAATAATTGACCGGTAATGTAATAAATCAACGCAAATGACATTAAAAGTGAGGGACTACATGCCATACGACATTATAGGTGAGGGGCTACATGCCATGCGACATCATAGGTGAGGAGCTACATGCCATACGACATTATAGGTGAGGGGCTACATGCCATACGACATCATAGGTGAGGAGCTACATGCCATACGACATCATGGGTGAGTGGATACATGCCATACGACATCATAGGTGAAGGGCTACATGCCATACGACATCATGGGTGAGTGGCTACATGCCATACGACATCATAGGTGAGGGGCTACATGCCATACGACATCATGGGTGAGTGGATACATGCCATACGACATCATAGGTGAAGGGCTACATGCCATACGACATCATGGGCGAGTGGCTACATGCCATACGACATCATGGGCGAGGGGCTACATGCCATACGACATCATAGGTGAGGGGCTACATGCCATACGACATCATGGGTGAGTGGCTACATGCCATACGACATCATGGGTGAGTGGCTACATGCCATACGACATCATGGGTGAGTGGCTACATGCCATACGACATCATAGGTGAGGAGCTACATGCCATACGACATCATGGGTGAGGAGCTACATGCCATACGACATCATGGGTGAGTGGCTACATGCCATACGATATCATAGGTGAGGGGCTACATGCCATACGACATCATAGGTGATAGGTGAAGGGCTACATGCCATACGACATCATGGGTGAGTGGCTACATGCCATACGACATCATAGGTGAGGGGCTACATGCCATACGACATCATAGGTGAGGGGCTACATGCCATACGACATCATAGGTAAAGAGCTACATGCCATACGACATCATAGGAGAGGGGCTACATGCCATACGACATCAAAGGTGAAGGGCTACATGCCATACGACATCAAAGGTGAAGGGCTACATGCCATACGACATAGGTGAGGGGCTACAGGCCATACAACATCAAAGGTAAAGGGCTACATGCCATACGACATCATAGGTGAGTGGCTACATGCCATACGACATCATGGGTGAGGGGCTACATGCCATACGACATCATAGGTGAGGGGCTATATGCCATACGACATCAAAGGTGAAGGGCTACATGCCATACGACATAGGTGAGGGGCTACATGCCATGCGACATCATAGGTGAGGGGCTACATGCCATACGACATCATAGATGAGGGGCTACATGCCATACGACATCATAGGTGAGGGGCTACATGCCATACGACATCATAGGTGAGTGGCTTCATGCCACTACACTTTGTATGTGTACAAAACATCATAATATATATATAGTCAGCTGATGACAAGTAATTGTAAACAATTACAGTTGTAAATGAGGTCCTGCAAGTAGTGGTGGAGGAGAGGAGGTGATGGTCAAGACACAATTGTAAGCGACTTACATTGATTGAATTCAAGGCCGGACTGAGAAAGTATGGCAGTCTTTTCCCATGGTGCCAAGCACTGGGACAGACCACAAGCTGATAGGGGTGGAAGGTTGGTTAGACAAAACAGGTTTTGTGTTAACATACTATACATAACAAACATAAAATTACTTTTGGCTGCACCAAGAAGTTGTTATTTATGTTATGTTAAGTATTGTGCAGATAGATATATGTATATTTAACGTGGCCGTAGCTCGTTTGATGTTGGATTAAAGGACGATGGATGCATATATTACAGGTTGGTAATGGGCATATTTTATTGCCAAATGGTATGCATATCAAGCATACCAAGAAAGTACTTGTATATAGTGAAATGTGCACAAACACTATAGCTGTACACAAATAGACAATTGGTAAAATATATATACAGTACATCCAAGTGCTAATCTACGACATCAAAGGTGAGGGGTTACATGCCACAGACATCAAAGGTGAGGGGCTACATGCCACAGACATCATAGGTGAGGGGCTACATGCCACAGACATCAAAGGTGAGGGGCTACATGCCACAGACATCAAAGGTGAGGGGCTACATGCCACAGACATCAAAGGTGAGTGTCTCCCCCATCCAATAATATTAACAGTACCTATCCTAAGCATAAAATGTAGATGTCTGATTAAACTGCCTCTGACCCCCACTCCCCTAAACAAAAGTAATTTTGTCTGATATCGGACATCGACATTCTGAGGTGATCCCTCACATGCCTATTGACAACATAATTGAAAACTTCAGCCACCATGGATAATGACAATATTACCTCTTGACTATTGCTTTGGTACCATGTGGCATGGACGGTGTCGGAGACAATTATGCAACGTGTAATTGTTTGTTGTTTTCAGCAAATGCGGGGGACACCTTGTTCACTCCTGAAACGATCAATGTCATCATCGAAGCAATGGCGGTGAGTTGATATACATCCTACGTCACAATAATAAATAAAGTAATAAATCTATGAAGCACCATATTCACTCAATGCTCTGTGGCATTTAATATCGTACATTCAAAGTAGAAATTGTAAGATATAAGAATAAAACAATAAATTTAAGACTATTTAAAATATACTGCATGGAACTTTTAAACAGGATAACAAATATTTTTCCAAATATGTACATTTATACATAATTAAAAAAAGGTCCTTTCAACATAAAATAAATGATACAATATCTTTAATTTTGCAGTTATTTCAGCCTCAGAATTGTGATTGTTTCATGAGCATTATTTGTATTTACACTGCCAAACAGTGTGACTGATCAGATCATTTATTTGTTTGTCATTTACAGGAAAACCCAGAAAACTTGGAGATTCAGAAATCGGCCATTGGGCTACTGATGGCATTGGCTGCTGATGGTTAGTTTTAATGGAAACAAACAAACATATCTCGGACAGCTGAATCAGCATTTAAACCTTTACACTACTAATGTTACACATTTATGCGCAATGTAATCTACTCAGTTTTGTAACATGTCTTTTTTTGCAGAACAAAATCCAAGTTTTCTTACACAGTTGCTTTATAAAGTTTCAAGCTTGGATTTTGTTGTCGTCTTGGTTACTCTATTGGTAGCACTTTTGATGAATATGTTGAACTGATACTTGAACATATGACATCTCTACAATACCGTACTCAGATATAATGGTTTCTACAATATGGTATTCAAACCTCAAAGTGCATTTTATACATTAAAATCATTTTTGAATAAACACTGTTCATCACATGTTTAATGGTGCATTTGGGCTAAAAATGTTCACATTTATTTAGAATTTGTTTTATAACAGTTCTGTTGAACTTTAACAGCGACCTCAGTCAAACAAAGCTTGATTGAGGTCATGCACATAATTTTGATTGCGAACCACAATGTACTTAATCCGTCAATTGTTCGACTGTGTTACAGACCTAGCGTCTCCAACCATTGGTCAGTGTGGTGGGGTGAAAGCTGTCATCGCGACAATGAAGACATTCAATCACCAGGTGGACATTGTCACGCCATGTTGCAATGCCCTCTGGACACTGGCTGTTTGTGGTACGATGTTTTCTCCTCGGTGTTTCAATCTTGTAATACCTAAACCCTTTAAATCTCAAGCCGGCCAAACCCACCCGTAGACGGACACTCCAAGTCAGTGAAACCAAGCACAACATAAACGCATAATGCCATATTGTGTGGTGGCACCATCTTGTGGATAGTTGTGAAAACACAATAGGATTGATGTTTGAATGTATGAACGTCCCTTTTCATGTTTTGGATAAAATCAGTGGTGAAGCGGAGATTTTCTCAAAACCGGCTGAGGTCTAAAGAGTTAATAACAGCTGGCTTACACCCACGTACGGAACACAAAACCAAAGGCATCAATTATTAGGATTACAGTATTTTTAACTTAAACTCGTTCCCATGTTTAATCAAAAATAACTTCACAGTTGTGCCATGAACAATCGCAGAAAATTTGCATAATATAACACGGTCATGGAGTATTCCCTGAAAGTTTGGTGCCCGAGGTGCAAATCTTCTAGCAGGAAAATGTTAACATACCCACCACATGTACTTATGCACCGACACACGCACACATGCACAAACACACACACACACACACACACACACACACACACACACACACACACACACACACACACACACACACACACACACACACACACAAATATGCACACAAATACATATACACACACACACTGAAAAGTATACACATTGCAGAGATGCCAACCATTACGATGCGTAAATCAATCATTACGTGCTTTTTGGTGCAAAAAATTTGTAAGTCTAATTTAGCCTGTAACTTCGGTATTACCCACAGTGGGCAGGGCTCCGATAACAGTGGCGCCACATGGTGGATTTAACCACAAGTGTTAGTTGATCCTGCTAGAGGGCACGATGTCAAAATGGCAAAATACCATACCGCAGTAATTCGTGTTGGTTTTATCCATTGCTACAAAACGATCGAAGTCAAATTATTGATGATGTCTTAGCTAAAAAAATCATATATTAATTCTTCAAGAATTGCAATTGAAGAAATTATACTAATAAAAATCTTATTCAGCCGTAGTTGCATAAATTGTCACATGCGCAGGAATATGTTTGAAAATATGATTCCCCACCTGTTGGGTTCGTGATCGATGCATCGCCTTTGTTGTTCCCACCTGTGAGCATTGTTTTGGCTGTGTAATCTGATGCAAAAACGCCATGTCATCTTTGGAAAAAATGTCATCTATAGGCCATGTACCTAGAAGGACAAAAACAGTGGTCGAACAGTTCAAGAAAGAATACACTCCCAAATACCCAGTGTTGATCTCATCACGAGTGAGTCGCAGCCGTGCATTTTGCACGGTTTGTCGTTTGGACATCATGATCAATGTGGCACATGGTGGAATGTACGACTGTACAAAACATGTCGGTTCGGCATCACTCAAGCGGCAGGCAGGTGTTGCAGCTAGTTCCAGTAAAATAACTTCGTTTATGAGCACATCTTCAGAATATAACAGTATCAACGCAGAGTTGATGTTCACAAACTTAATTTTTGAACACAATCTAGCCATAGCTGTGCCGGATCAAGTTATGCTTGGAATCCTAACAACTTTTCATTCCAATGCCGACAGCGAAAGAGTCTTCAGTGTTTTGACAAAGAACAAAACCAAATTCAGACCCAACTTGAGCACTTCCGTGTTAAGCAGTATCGTCACACATAAGATGTGTCAGACAAACAACAATGTCTTCATTCTGAAAAGCTACAAAGTTGGAGCTTTGTGTTGACATTCAGTCAATAATTGTTGATTCCCTTGTAAGGCAATGGTTTTAGCTGTGTAAGGAATTATGTAGCTTGCATTCTGTGTAGACACATTCATGATGTCTATTAGTAATTATTTACTGAGCATTCTTGATAGTGATTGTCAAGCACATGTTTGCCCATGGAATGCACAGTAAAAACTCAGTTGGTCATTCAGCATGAAATCTTCATTTTGGAGAAACATCTATTGGGCAACCCAAAAGGATGTTCAAGCTCAAAGCGTTCACCTCAGACCACACCGATAAGCAAGAGAAAATGCTCCTCCCATACCCTACCCATACCCTACCCATACCATGACCGACTTCAGCGTTTGTCATAATGACAAACGCACGAGATCATTATTCTGATATATAATTGCAAATTGGCATCTCTGACATTGCTATGTACAATCATCAATGCTAATACTACAGCACAATGTCTTTATGTGAGATACTAACATAACTCACACCATAGTGTGAAATTATAATAAGTCTATTTATGCAGTATATTAATGTTGTGCCCACAGAGGACAACGCAAGAATCATGGTGGAGGAAAGATGTATTAATAACGTCGCCAATGCCTTGGAGAGACACATTCATTCAGTACCGTTGGTGGCAGCTGCTTCTGTAACTCTGATGTCGCTGCTTCTGGAGGGTAAGCAGACATCTTCTTTAGTCACTTCTGGAGGGTAGGCAAAGGTCTTCTGTAATCAACTCTGGAGGGTAGGCAAACATCTTCTGTAGTCACTTCTGGAGGGTAGGCAAACATCTTCTGTAGTCACTTCTGGAGGGTAGGCAAACATCTTCTGTAGTCACTTCTGGAAGGTAGGCAAACACCTTCTGTAATCACTTCTGGAAGGTAGGCAACATCTTCTGTAATAATTTCTGGAGGGCAGGCAAACATCTTCTGTAATCACTTCTGGAGGGCAGGCAAACATCTTCTGTAATCACTTCTGGAGGGCAGGCAAACATCTTCTGTAATCACTTCTGGAGGGCAGGCAAACATCTTCTGTAATCACATGTGATGTCATAATGTTATGATGAGGAATTGTTTCTAAGGTGTATGATTATCTTTTAAATGTTTCATTTGGGGTAATTTACTTACATTTTTCTACCCCCACCATTATTTTCTCTTTAAAATATTTTGTTTTACAAATCTGTGTTGTACATAATTATGTTGCCTGATATTTATTTTTACAACTTGACTTTAAGACTTGGTTAAAAAAATGGAAGTAGACTATTAAACCACACATATAACGCATACAATGTAAAACACCATTTTTATTTAAATAAACAATGAAATAAAAATTAATACAACAAAAGATGGATTAAAAATGGTCAATAAAATAGTAATTAGTAAATAACTGAAATAATAGACTGAAATAATATATTATTAGTTGATGTGATGTGTATCAGAATCTCAGTCAGTCCTTCCCAGAGCAGTGGAGATGATGTTCCATTGAACATGTCTGCCAGGGAGTGAAGTGTGAAGTGCTCTGAGCAGTGGTAAGAGCGCTTTACACTTCACTCCCTGGCAGAAATGTTCAATAATAATAATAATAATACATTTATTCGTACAAAAAAATTTGACAATTCGACTAAATCAATGTATGTAAGTTACTGTGTACATAAAACAGTTTACGCAATGCAACAAGACAACACCAGATATGGAAGAAATGTGGCCAGAATAACCTTCTGACATTTATTTAATATTCACCCGATAATTGGATGAGTTGTTAGCTAAAACACAATACAATCAAATGTGGGCCATTTGAGGTCTTAAACATTGCCCCATTTATTTTATCTATACATTCTAAAAACAAGGCCCACATTATAGAATACCATACTTAAATTATGGTAATACACCAGAACTATTAAAAAGACGCCTCCCAGACATTTAGACGATTAAAACTACTAACTATTACCACATCCTAGAGAGAGGTGGGGCCATTCCGCCTTCCGCCACACCGTTTATTAATCCTATTTTAATTACCGCCCTAAAAACCCTGCGTACACTTGAAGGAGGAAAAAGCTTTAAGGCAAAACCTCGTGTACCATTTAGAAACAGGGAAAAGCGTCAGCAAAGCTAAAATTAACACATGTGCGTGTTGTGAAAATCCCATACATACTTATAACTAGTCTTATGGCAGGAGGGGAGGGAGGTGGAGTCAAAACTGATACGATATTCGATAAACAACTGAACACGAGGAATTTCAAATGTGGCCGCTGCTGGAGGTGCAGTGGCCTTTTATGTCCTGAATGGTCGGACTAGGTTTTACTGTATCACTACGCTAAAGCGCGGGAAGGCCGGCACGCCTTCAGGCTATTGGACTCTGACCTGGTCAAGGTACAGTGTCAGCTTGTTTACCTAGCCTGCAGGCTGGCTCTAGGACTTTAGTGTTGCCTTGGTTGCCTCGCGTAAAACTTGTTATGCAATGTAATCGCATAAATCCCTAAGCAATGAGCGCAGCTCGTCAATGGCTAAAAAAAGAAGAGCTACCAACATTATTTATATTATGTAATACATCTTTTGCAAATGAGACTCTACATACTAGTTTATCATTCAGCCCCTCCTGGTAGTGGTCTTGAATCATACCATAACACTGATTAGACTTCATTCGAAAGAATGTCATGGCATCAAGTTTGAATTTGGACATGATATAGTTAACACTTTTAGACATGTATGACCCACTATCTTGAAGGGCCAGATGAGAGAGCATTTTCAAACTGGAGTTACTGCATTTCAAGCAACTCTGCATAAATCGTACCATTCGATTCATAATTTGAATTTGAATTGGTAAACACTGGATGGAACATCAGCTCCACTGCTCTGGGAAGCATTGAGCAGTGCTAAGGACTGGATACTGTGCTACATAAGAACTTACTTTTTATGTTACAGAGGAGAGTATGGCCATCGCTACACAGCTGAACATAGTCAGCCTACTTCTCACAGCCATTGATATACACATCAAGGATGCAAAAGTCGTGCGGAATGCTTGCATGACACTGGCAACCATAGTGGAAGAAGACGGTTGGTTTTGGTGTAATTTTTACTTATTAATTTACAGGGTGGACACATCAGTTTATAACGTTCCAAAATAGTTTACACATTACATAGAAGGAAAGGTCGAAAGTTCGACACCACTTATCATAAGGAAAATAGATTGCTACAGTCGCTCCACCTAGCGGGTGAAACATATGTTGATGCATGTTAATGGTAATTGACATTTTGGATCATAAATGTCCTACACCAGGTGTTGGCGGGGATTGAACCAGTACTAAACTCATAACATTTTATTGGACTCTGGGAACTTATGACACCGTTCCTACATTTGTTTGTGCTCTAAGGGATCATCTCAGAATGCCAATGTCTGATTTCAAATGAAATTACTTTTGTTCGGGGGGGGGTGTCAGAGACAGTTTCTTCTGGCATCAGACCTCGATATTTTACGCTTCAGATAGGTGTTGTTAACATATTGATATCACCATATCAATGTTTACAAACATTCGTCTGAGGGGGTGGGGGGGGGGTGAGGCCTGATGAAAGGAATTTCATCTGATTTCAGACATCAACATTCTGAGATAATCCCTAAGAACAGTTTTTGTTGCATGAATAGCTGGAGTTGATGAACAGCTTTATTTTACAAAGAGAGTCACCACCAGTAACAGTATGGCTACTGGTGGATTAGAGCTACCAGCATAATTTTTTTCTTGAACAATTTAAGAATTGTACAAACAAACTACAAGCAAAACAGTCAGTAAGATAAGATTAAATTCCAGGTTGACAATGGGTCCAATTAAGGCTGTAACCAGTCGATTTAAACAATGGCAATTTATGATAATGTCAGCATTGATCGAACTGGTCCTTAATTGTCAACCATAAAATAAGTAAGTAAATAATGTAATAATTTTACATGTGGATTAAATTGCTATAATAGAGATGATGACATCAAATGTAACAATAATTATATTAAAAATTAATAATAAATGTTCAATTAAGAAGCATAGTACTAAGTCATACATACATGTGATTACGCCAAGCACCAACAATGCTATCATACATATTCGAAAGAAATTGATAGTCATTTACATTTGGCCTGTTTATCTTGACCTAATATTTATCTGAAATACATTTTACCTCATGAGAAAATATGAAATTTAACCGGCATATACGTGCTTGAATTATTCTGAATTAAAAATCTGTTTTAAATGTGTTTTATTTATTTAAAAAACACATTCAAAAAAGTGTAATAAGTAGTTTATTGGTAATCCACTGTATTTTTGGTACTTAAGCATTTAGTATAAGTATAGTTAAGGACCGTTCTGAATTGAAATATACCGGCATCCCAAGACAAATAATGGTCCACATATAGAATACCACATCAGCTGATGGAAGATGCAAGCAAATATTCTTCTGTCACAATTATGTCAAAGGTTCCTAGTTGCCACCCCTCACATCCCTGACAATGTCAAGCAATTAAGATGTTGAAAATATGCTTACATAGAAAGAATGGATATGCAAATAAGTTTGATATACATGAAAAACACATTTCAAGAAAATCACACATAAAATTGTGTTGGATTATTCCACACATTTATGTGCAAATTCAGAATTTTACACTTAGTATCACATCTGCTACTTCTGCAAACTACAAAAAACTTTAGTTTTATACAAAGGTGTACCAAGTATATTTAGGTTCATCAGAAATCATCAAAAAACTAATGTTTTGGACAGAGTTGACTTGGTGACCTTCAAAATGACCTTTAAATTCTAAATCGATGGTGGCATCTGTTTTGATCTTTTCTGTCATCCTCTGAAAGATGGATCCAACATGGATGCCCACTATTATCAAACAAGCCATCAACATAATTTCTAGAGGATATTTCTAAGTTTGGCTAGTCCTTTATATTGCTGCACCACGGTCTTGGGAGCCAGTTGTTTTGATCTGAAGCCTCTAGGGTTAAGGGTGTCACAAGGCACTGGCTCCGAGGTCAACATGGCATGTTTATGATATTTTAACAGCCGAAACTTATTGTTCAGAAGAGAACGCCTTTAAGCTGCTGATGAATCAGCAGGATGAGGCCCATCAGAGCGGGGGTCTGTCCATCATAGTGGCTGCCTATGAGCAACACAAGGACAACGGTGATGTCGTGGAAAACATTGCTGGACTGCTCAAAGAGCTTGTTAACTACAGTAAGTATGTCTCTATGTGGTGGTGGTGGTGGTAATTTAGTAGTAGTAATTGTACCAGTAATCTATTTCTTCCATTATACAACCAACATAATTTTGTTGATGATTCTGTCGTTGGTTTTTTTTTAGAATGAGACCACAGCTCAGTGAATGTAAGATCTTTTACTTCCCCTGGCGTAGACAATGGCTTAATTATAATGTCTCTTCCGAAAGGCATGTGGCAACATGAGATAAATGAACTTGCCCAAGTTTCAACATGGCAGTCGATACCAGGATCCAGACCCTGGTTCCTTTGATTATCGGTCCAGCACTCTAACCACTTGACCACTGCCCCCCACTAGTTGTGGTAGTGTTGTTAGTAGCATATTAATAGCAGCAGTAGTGGTAGAATAGCTGCAGTAGTTGTAATAGCATTATTAATAGTATATGTTTGGGATATGGTATACTGCATGGTTTAGGGAAAATTGCCAATTCCACAAAATAAAATATGGATTTAAAAACAAAACAGTTATAATGTTGCTTATGTGTCTATGATAACATGTAACTACTAGTCATAATTATGTGCTTAGTCGTCAGCAATCTTTACCTTGTAAATGTTGCGGACAGTTCTTGCTTTAGCAACATTTCCCTTAATTTTTGTCACAGAGACAAAACATTTGGTCCAAGAATGTCATCAGAATGGATGACGGAATGTCCGGTAATTTCATATGTGTAAGCTTGGTGGTCCTGGTTGCTAGCCAACACTGGTCACATGATTGATCCATCAGTTCTGCTCATGGTGATTTGTTCTACAGATGAGATCCGAGCAGAGATGAAACATATGAAGATTGGCGAGCGTATTCTTGCTCCTGTCTCGAAACACTTCAAGGACAACCCTGTAAGTGACAAACCGTATTGCAGCGGAGTGTTTTATTTGATTTAACCTGGTGTCGGTGTATCACCCTGTTTTTTTAGCGTTGCACAAGCACTTTAACACAGTCAATGTCGTCCCAATGCATCAGATTTAATGTTGAATTGATGATTCATAGTTTGGTTACCTTTTTGAGAGATTGGTATAACATTATTCTTATATTATGTAGTCATAAACATGGAAAACACTTGTCTATCCAGACACATTTGATATGTTATATGATATTGTTGATATTCCCTCATAGACGCCAAAAGAACGACAACCTACCAAGTCTGATTTTTACACGTCTGCATGACATTAGTACATGGCGTGAAATATCTGTCTGCTTGCAATAGTTGGTGCACATAATATGCCCGTAGTATCTCGCAAAAGATGACTATGACAGTATAAACAGAAGCATAATCAAACATATAAAAGGTCATCAACATCATTCACAATTCATCGTCTACATCACTTGTATCAGCAGTGACACTATCTGTGTTGAGATCAACATATTCATCTACACAACCATCAACGGTGATGTAAATAATGTCAATACCTGCGTGCATATAGTTTTTAACATGGACAATCAACAAAAAGTTGAGCACAATCCTGTGCACAAAAACGCGTGCCATCACCTGTTTCGTATGCCAAGTGTTCATTTTGATGAGGATCTTTTCTGACGGGACAACTTTGCCACAGACAACACCTGAATTGTGTCATCATTCATTCCTTGACCGGGACGGTCATAGAAAAAAAGAATAGTTTTTATTTGACCCATGCGAACATATACATCAATACTTCTTCTTCTTCCCCTGGCGGGGGGGGTCCACGTCACTCGGTTCTTTCTACCTCTCTCTCTCTCGTCCGCAATGGCCATCCATTCATGGCTGTTCACGCCAGCCCTCCCCAGATCTCGTTTTACGCTGTCGTTCCCTCTCAGCCTTGGTCTTCCTCTCCTTCGTCTGCCACCCTCTTCTACTTTCCACGCTCTTTTCGCCAGTCTGTCTTCATCCATTCTATGTACATGTCCCGCCCATCTCATTCTGTTACCGGTTACTTTCCTCTTTAGGTGTTTTTTCATTCCAATCTCCTCTCTCAATTCCTTCATCTTCCTTCTATCCTCTCGTGTTACTCTACATATTCTTCTGACCCAGTTGTTTTCTGCCACCTGTAGTTTCTCCTCCTGTCTCTCTGTCAGTGGCAGTTCCCAACCCATATATACAAGTTGGTACAACGCAGGCTTCTAACACTCTTCCTTTCAGTTGTTTCGTCAGTTTTCTGTCCTACATAATGCCTTCTACCCTCTTCCATGCTGCTGCTCCTGCTTGCACCCTCCTCTGTATTTCTTTACTACTTCTTCCATCCTCACACACTGTACCGCCCAGGTATACAAAGTTGTTCACTTGTTTAATGGTCTTTCCGTCAACAACTACATGCAGATCTACCTTCTGTTCACCTATCCACATTACTTCAGTCTTCTCCAGATTCATTCGGAGGCCGTATTTTCTGAAGGTGTCACTCCATTCTTGCAAAGGTTTCTGTAGTTCCTCTTTGTTATTAGCCATCACTTCCAGGTCGTCTGCATACAGTATCTTCTTAAGTTCTTCCTGCTCTGATATCTTTCCACTGATCAGGTTCTTCACCATAATGAAAAGCAGGGGACTCAAGGCACTTCCCTGTCTGAGTCCTATTTCCACTCCAAATTGTTCCGATGTTTCTCCTTCGACTCTCACTACTGCTGTTGTCTCCTTGTACATTTCCTCCACCATTCTGGCTTCTGCTTCTCCAACCTCCATTCATCTCATGACTGCAAACGCGAGTTATCTCGGCACTGTGTATACATCAATTCATAAATGAAATAATAAACCACAATTTGATATATAGAAAAATAATCTCATGTACACATGAAGGCATATATCTGGAGACTCCTCTATGATTGCTTTTCAAAATCACTAGCAAGAAGCCACCTTTTAATATGAAATTAAGTTGGTCAAATAATGAAATCTAAATATACAAGATTTTGTCTACAAACATTTCTGTCAAGTGTATGCGTGCATATGTATGTGCATGAGAACTTACATTGTAACCGGCTGTCAGTAGGGTTGCCATGTCCACTACCAGTCTGCTCCAGTCTGGTTTGTTTGTCTTCTGCGGTGCAAAGCAGGGACAGGAGGGGTAGACTGGTCCACTCTGCAGGGACGGGAGGAGTAGACTGGTCCACTCTGCAGGGACGGGAGGAGTAGACTGGTCCACTCTGCAGGGACGGGAGGAGTAGACTTGTCCACACTATGATGTCATCCTACCAGATTTTCTGGCATCCCTGTCTTCTCTGGTGTACTTTTTGAGATATTGTGAAGGGTGATTTGGCCAAACCAGGATCGTTTATGTCGTTTTACTGTTGACGACAGCGGCACTTGTTTTCCAGCAAGGGAGCCAACTTGCTGACTGACTGACTGACAAAGTCATCTGTTTTGTCATCACTCACAACTCCACACGTGACAGTGTTTTGTGTCGCGAACACCACAGAAATACTAAATCGCTATGTTGCAGCTGGTACAGTCAGTGATCGATGCTTTACCTACATCAAGACGCACGCGCATTCCTCTATTCAATGGCTTATTACGAATGCCCAAAAACCCTTCCCTTGATGTCCCCTGCAAAAGGGAGACGGCACCACTGCAGAAGAAGGACACCACTCATGATTCAAGGTTACTTAATAGAGATACAATTTATCACATTACCGAGGAGATGTGGGGTTATCTGTTCATAAATGATCAAGTACTTCAGCAGATATAATTGACGTTGTCTTAAGGACTTGTTACTCAAGCATTAAAATGTATTTCAAGTGGTGGAGTGTTTGAAGTAAGTTTATTTAATGCAGTATAAAAATGAAGATGTTTAGTATGGCAGTAAGCGGTATAGTGTCTCGTAGTTTTTAAACAGCGGATAAGATAATGACCCGACCCATATGCAGTGCAGTTATCTTATTTACCCGGTATGTTGCTAGTTTAAGAAACGATGCTACAAGGGACCATCTACAAATTGCATACTCAAGCAAGGAAAGCAATGATTGCGTACATTATGCCTACTTGGGGAGGAGTTTTAGATTACTGAGTACCGTACAGAATGTACGCATACTGCAAATGGGGGTGGGGTATTATTCCGCATGTGTACGGTTTCGTTTTCCATGGTTTTGTGTGTAGGCAATTTGTAAATGATCTGCACACAGTCGGGCTTCAGAAATAATATCTACTTATTTACCTATGTCCTCCACTTAACGTGGTGTCGTGATGAGGTATTTCCAGTGTTTTCTGTCTAACTTATCGTCAGCGAGACGGGTCACAATGAGACCGGTGCGCCTTTCAGTGGTGTGCCATGTTAGGGCAACTTCTTTTTGGAGGGCTTGTTAGATTTCCATGGAAGAACTTTGTTTGCTATATCCTGGTGGCACGTCACACTACTTGCCTGAGATATACGACCTTCCCTTATGGTCCGTGATAGATTGCTGCATACCTTTTTATGCAATTCCTGATCGCACCAGGACATGTAGATTTTGCCACTAACTAAGCAGTTTCATGACTCATTATTAATACCAAACTATACATTTGGTCTAATTAATATGTAACCACAGTGGAAAATCTTTAATATGGACCCACAATATTTAAGAAAACTTGGAATCCAGACTTCCTTTCATAGGAATGGAGTTTCCAAATGCTAATATACTCCGTTATGCACATGATTTGTTTATGCGTAAACTCATTAATCTGAGCAAATACATCCGGGACAAGTGTTAACGATTAACCAGGATTAACAAATTTTCACTGCATGATATCATTGTTTCCTACCCCTGTCTCCCCTTCTACATTTCTTCCTTCTGTTTGTTCCTCCCACCTTACTAGTTTTTGTTAGTGGTATAATTCCGACTAAGGCTCACACTGCGGTTATGTCTTGGTTAGCATCGTGTTACAATTGCGTGTGTCATCACGTGTCAATTCAAGTCGATTTTGTTAAGTAGCGACAATAAGCATGTGAATACCCAACGAGTGTATTGTTTCTTGTGTTAATTTGATCCACAGTTTCGTGTCTCGGAACAATATATAGCATCACCGGTCTGGTTGGTATTTGACAGGAAGAACACTTCCCCTTCTCCCGGGCTGGCTACAAAATAAATGAAGACACTTAAATTCTACAAACATTCATGATATCCAATAAATGCAGGAACACTTTTGTTTCTGCTACGTCTTGCATATTGTACTTTTAGTGACATGGAAGTAGAACTATTTTGAATCCACGGGCCTTTAGCAGCAGGCTTGGAACATGCCTCACGTGAGCGGGTAGGGTCGGACAAGTTGTACTAACAACTCGTTCGTTATAATGTTATTTCTAACACAATGCCTCTATGGATTTGTCAGTAACCTTTGTCAAACTACCAGTGCGTGTGTGTGTGTGTGCATGCATTCTCGGTGTGTGTGTGCGTGTGTGCATGCGTGCGTGCGTGCGTGCGTGCGTGCGTGCGTGCGTGCGTGCGTGCGTGCGTGCGTGCGTGCGTGCTTGTGTGTGTGTGTGTGTGTGTGTGTGTGTGTGTGTGTGTGTGTGTGTGTGTGTGTGTGTGTGTGTGTGTGTGTGTGTGTGTGTGTGTGTGTGATTAATGTGGCATCACAATGGCTTATTAACAGTAGACTACTCCACTGAAGTTTTGAAACAGCATAGTGTGGTTACTAGATGGCAGCACTTTAACAAAGTATTACCTAAGTGCTTGGGGCATGGTGTGTTGCTAGGTATAGGTAAGGTATTCATACAGCCCGTTGCATATACCGTTATGTATCCCAACTGCGTTTTTCCAATAATTTCTCTCAATTTCTCTAACATTTAGACTTAGATTTAAGACGCCAAATTTGATTTGGAATGAAGGGAAACTACCATAGTGTAGGCAAGAAACCAGCTGCTTTGGAAGGCTGCACAAACGAGTAGATTATAGTACACAGCTGTGATACGAATTTGGGTCGTTTTTGTTGCCTATAACTTAACAAAAAAACTCGCAATAACTGTAGTACTGTACTGTAGTGTGGATTCCACTGTAACATGTTCGTATTGTGTTTATTGATTTGTTTAAGGCATTTTACTAACTCGTAGTTTCAGGGGCATGAGAATCATGTTATTGTGTTGCGTGTTCAGTAGCATTAAGTCGGTGTAAGAATGTCGATGTAAGACTAAAGAATCACCTGAATTGGAAGTTAGTTAGGAATATATGATAGACAAGGACGTGGTTGGAGGAGTGATGTGATTTTGCCAGAGAAAATTTAGAAAGCAGAGGAAGGCTATAGATGAATAACAGATAGTCCAACACTTAAATGGAGGGAAATAGCATCTGCAACCAAATAGATCTGGAGAACAGGGCATGCGAAAGAAGTACAGAAAAGCAAGAGAAATGGCGGCAAACCATGGCGAGCGCAGAAGAGAGATGGTGTCAGAGAAATTATTTGCAATTGTTTTAACATGACTCGATTTTTCCTTTTCTCCATCAGTTGTTTTATAATTATTTAATATCGTCTTGCATTATCGAGACCAGCCTCATACCGGACTCCCGGGTCAAAGACGAGAGCAACTGTAGCCCAGTAACAAAAGTGTATGTAGTGGATGCATCACGTGATATGTCTGCCTAGCAACGTTGTCCGTCACGCTTACAAAATGGCTGACGCACATATGAATCTGCCGGACATTTCGTCGTTTATTTTGTTGAAATTCTGGTTTTAAATATTTTCTTTGCGAAAAAGACAGGACAATATTATGAATGCGAGAACTATATGCGCGAAAGATTAATATGGAAGATCTGCCGCCCATGTAATGTAAAGCACATGGTAATGCTGGTAAGACAACGCTTGACGGAGGTCACGCGCATATCATGACATCAATGTAAATTTCTGAATACGTCAGTTACGGAAATGTGATGCGTTATGACGTTAGACGTTACGTCTTCAGTTCAGCATTCCTACTATTGCAGTGCGATGCGGTGACACCAGCGTCACTTGAAACAGTCTGGGATTTTGGATGTGTATGACGTCATACCTAGTCAGCAAACGGGAGTTCGATAAATGTAGTTTCCGGAGATAGTATTGTGTATCCACTACAAACAAATCAAGTGTAATCAAGAAACTTAGCAACGATCTACGCAAGTTCCCATTATGTTGATACTGTACATATGACTTACATGTTTAAATTGACATATAGTGATATGCTTGTAGTAGTGTTGACCACAAATGTTAATCCTCCAGGTCAGTATTTTGATAACGTTTAAATTGTAAATGCCCTTTGAAGGCACGAATGGAACAATTGTATTATTTTTGTAATATCGAAGTTATAAGAGGAAACGCTATCCAAATACTAACTAAGGATTTGTAATTCCTATGACTTCCAAAAAGTTAATATTAGCTATTTCTTGTTTGAGTGTGCAATATTATTTAAATGCATTCGCGTGTTGAGTGGATTGTTGTGAACTGACCTTTTGCCCCCCTCTTCGTATGTGTGTACATACAGCCATATAAACATGATCTACGTAATCTTAAGTTATATACTCATTCGTGTGACAGCGTGTGACAACTACAACGAACACGGGCATTGTAGGGAATCGTTGACAATCGCAACGGCAAAAGTGATGGGACGTGGCAAACGTGCACACAAGGTGTAATCGCCACAAACGAAGCTCACCTGTAAGTTTATAGATGAATGGAACTAGAACTTTATAAACAGTTGCGGTTACAGTGTAGACAGGAAAACATATTTCGGTGTCTATGAAGGTATGTTCTTACACAGTACGGAGTGTGGTCCTCAGGATTGTTCAAAGCGCTTAACATTTTGCTCCTTGGCAGACCTGTTCAATCGAACACCCTCTCGACGGAGTGAAATAACTTGCCCAAGGTTCGAAACGGCAACGAGGATTCAGACCCGGAATATCTTGTTTGAGTGTCCGACTCTCCAAAAACTACACCACCGCGTCCCACACACGTATCAATATATATCCTGCAGCTAATATAAAGACCCCGTCACCGCGTCACATTGACGAGCTGAATCCGTCGTGGACGGGCACGAATTTTGATGGACGGGTATAAGCCGTCAGTATGTCTGTGGTATGACCCGTCCTGGCACAGAAAGACAATCTACATCACCTTCGTCAAAATGTGTTCACCGTAGGCACTGTCCGTATCACTGGCCAATGTCTCCTTTGTATGACGTGTATATGGAAAAAAAAATATATATTTTCCAAAAGTGCAGTCACTAGCCGTTTACCTGTAGTTATAAAATTATATAAAATATAATTTGTTTACGCCACTGGGTAGAATACATCACATGGACTCCAATATATATATACATGGATGTCCACAATTCCAAACAAATACTTGTCGTGGTATTACATTATCAACTGTGTTTTATTTATATGTTATATGTGCATGTTTTGCCTGTGTGCGCGTGTGTGTGTGGTCTTCGGCGGTACTTCGTTTGATTGCCCTTCGACTAAACATTAATTTCAAACCTAGTTGCCTTATAAATCTAAATATAATTTTGAAGGAACATAATTTATTACAATTACGTATAGCTGTTATCAAAATACGGTCTCAGTACTACTTCATTTGTCCGTGTTTATTGTAACGATCTGACTGACGTCAGGGTGATTCTGCTCTATATACATCATCAAGCCAAGAACAACTTGTCTCTATTATAACGCCTGGTGGCAACGTCCTGTGGCGTTGTGTTATTCACGTTTGCTTTCATTCAAACCGTGTAGTGATGATGCTTGTGCGTTTATCCAAAGCATTTGAATCAAATTCTTTGGAATCTAACATCATTGGCTTCTGATTTATGTCGCTCGATGTACGTCACAATGATTTACATCCCAACGATTTGCGTCACGCCGATTTACGTCACGACCAAAACTGCGAAATAAATGTGTTTTTAATAAGAGTACTTTGTGTTATTCTTTGATAGGTAATAACATCTAAATGAGTTGTGTTAAGAGCGCTCTCTACTCATTTGGAAAAAAACAGGTCGCTTAAATCGTAACGAAAACCAACCAGAAATGTTGCTACCCTACACGATGTGTTGATTACCTTGCACCTTTTCTTATATTCCTTATGTTTTGTGTAATTTGCTAACACGTCTATTATGCTGCACGACACGCTTACAACCATTTTATGTAACTACCTGTTATAGAAGCATGCACTATCTGCGGTGAGTTTAATGTCACTTTAATGTAAAGTCTTGTCTGGTTGATATGGCTTTTCCTCCTTCGCACACACGTCCGTCAGTAGACGACGACGACTTCTACATTGTAAAGCTGTCTTGACAATGCCTAACCCTTTACTTTGTTGCAACATTGAGCTTGACATTCCGAGGAAATTGGCGCCATAGAAGTCTTACATTAGTATTAGTATTATTTAAAGACTGTGTTTGCTTATGTATATTTTACTCATGTGTATACAATAGTGTGATACATCATGAAATATTACTCAACATAAGCCGTTTTTGCACTCGGAAATGCCTATAAAAAACAAGTTACTCTCTGTTTGTAGTCAATTAGACTATCTGTGTCAGTAGAGATATGACCACCATTCACATGCATGATGCATGTCCTGTAAATAGTACAAACTAAGTTATTGTTAGATAATCAGCATGTGGATTGCACTACACGGTTGTGTGTGCGGCGTGCGTGCGTGTACTGCGTAACGAAATTCAACTAATAATGTAAAATTTAACATAATGTGTTGTACCTTATTGTACAGTATATACATGTGTCAACCACAAAGAGAGAAGCAGTTTAATCTTGCAGTGGTTCGTGAATGTCTTTGCTCAGTGTGGTTTCGAGTCTGAAACACAAAGTCGGCTATGTTTCTTATTACTGCGGCAGACTTATACAACTTGGTTCTTTATGTACTGTCCTTCTAAATTGTGCATTGTTACGTTTCAATTTCGTATTGTTACAGCACAATGTTACACGAATACTGTAACTTATTCATGTTGCAGTAACAGAGTTGACACTATGTAGTTATAAACTTACAATAGTATCTGGGATATTACAACATTAATTAATAACACAGATGTTTTGTTGTGTGAATTCGAACAACGTTTAGTATTGTTTATAAATGCTCCAATGCGTTTTGCCATTTTTACCTCATTGCCGCGGGCACGAACCTTATTTTAGCTTGCAATATTTCATGCTTTGAATCAACAGTTCCTCCAACATAATGATATTAGTCGTCATACCCTTCACAGAAGATTAATTTACAAATCATTACAAACAAAAATACCCGTCCTCCAGTTGGCGCTACGCACACATATACTCAGAAGAAGGTTTCCCGGAATATTCGTACTCGTAGATTTGCATCTCGGGTCGTAGAAAACATGCGCATTCAAACCGTCTAGCACCAAAACTAACAAACTCATGTATGTACACACACGTACACACACGCACGTGCACACACACTCTCCCTCCCCCTAGCTATCTATCTCTCTCTCTCTCTCTCTCTCTCTCTCTCTCTCTCTCTCTCTCTCTCTCTCTCTCTCTCTCTCTCTCTCTCTCTCTCTCTCTCTCTCTCTCTCTCTCTCTCTCTCTCTCTCTCTCTCTCTCTCTCTCTCTCTCTCTCTCTCTCTCTCTCTCTCTCTCTCTCTCTCTCTCTCTCTCTCTCTCTCTCTCACACACACACACACTTACACACGCGCGCACACACACACACACGCTCGCTAGTTCGATTATATGATTGTATGATATTTATGTGCACCTTTTGTGTACCTTTTATGTGTCTTATATATGTGTACATACGACGCTTTGAGTTGCAGGAGATCATCTCACCTTCTCAAGCCGCGCTCACCAGGCTGAAATATAAACCCAAGATCATTGCCTAACCGGATCATCATCACATAAAGGACGGATTTGTCGCAAATTAAACCTCGAATGATTGATCTCATGTAATATAGTTCAACGTGCACATAGTCACGCTGCAATGTAAACGTCGTTACATCCCGGCCTTATTTATTGTAAAAGTGGACGTCCCAAAGGTTTTCTGCGGTATCACACATACAGTTGACCGGGCAGCCGAATCACGTCGGTTTTGCCCCAGTTTTATATTTACATTATATTTAATTTAGATTTTGAGATGTATTGTTTTTCATCGGAACAGTAATTTATTACTATTTATACATGCATATATTATATATGAACGTCAGTCCGTACGTATATACGTACACACACGGCCACACACGCACACACACACACACACACACACACACAAACTATAAATATGTAGATGTACTTACGTACATAGTACATACTCCACTTTGATATGTCCGCGACCTAACCCGTGGTACTGTTGTCCGCTCACCTATGGCCACATGTCCGTTTGAAAGGTGACTGGTCGGCCGAATCATTACAGAAACAACTTTGTCGTTTTACACATATTTACCTCTGTAGAAATGACTACGGGTAGACAGGTACATGTTAGTGTGTAAATGTGTGCATTTATTATGAAGCGTTTGCTAATACATGAACGCTTCGGTAAGAATATCAGCACTGTATTCCCGCGACCAAAACCACCAGGTCTGCGTGTTTCTTGATGTGTAGTGAATGGTCATGGATACTATTAGTGAACTATTTTTAAAGACGCTTTAT
The DNA here is from genome assembly GCA_963995525.1 of Escarpia spicata. Taxonomy (NCBI): domain Eukaryota; kingdom Metazoa; phylum Annelida; class Polychaeta; order Sabellida; family Siboglinidae; genus Escarpia; species Escarpia spicata. The sequence continues at coordinate 7,014,400 of OZ023217.1, forward strand.
TGTGTACATGTTTCTGTCACTTGTTAACAGTAGTGCCTTCATTTTAACTTACCTGTGCAATGTCGAATGTAATCCAGGAACAAATAACGCGACCGCTTTGGTGTTGTTAAACTAATGATCGAGAGTGTTAATGATTGGTTGAATGCATTGTATACAACGGATTATGTTAACGGGAAGTGACGTCCTCATTACGTGAATATGCCAGTTAATAGGAGCCGAGTCCGCATTTTGGTGTGTCGCCAATGTTGGCGAATATTGGAAAGAAGACGCGTTAAGTTAAGATGATACCAAAGAAATGTGTATTAGCTAATGTTGTCAAATACACATATGTGGGCTTGCTGTGATATAAATAAATTATATTTAAATTGTACTGTATTCTATATATGTGTGTACAATTTTTAATATAATAGTTGTCGCTATTAGTATTACACAGACGAAATACACGCAGGACGACAGCGGTTGTTCTCATAGGATGCAGCGAGACGTCGCGTAAGTGGCGTCCTCTACTGGATGACGTCACATGCATGACTTGCTGTGTGTTTATATTAGTCCACTGATCCCACCATTACACCTACCAACTCTCCCGGAATTTCCGGGAGTTTCCCTGATTCCGGTTGTATCTCCCGGTCTCCCTGAATACAAGCAAATCTTCAGTATTTTTGCTTCAAATCTCCAACAGCAGCCCCAACCCCCGACTTCCGATGTTATCATCCGAAGTAGTTAGTAGGGTCCATGTGTGCCCCCCCCCCCCCCCCCCCCCCCCCCCCGATGACTCATCCAGATGGACCTACTAACTATCATCCGAGATAGCGCGACACCACGGGAGTCGCGTGCTGAACCGCTGAAGTTCCGGCGAGAGATCTTCAGCAGCGCCACCCAGCTGCTGTTGAAAGTTTTTCACGGTGACGTTCCACATTTTTGAGTTCACCAAATGACAAAACCTCCAACTGCACACCCTCTTGAGACTCGCCAAAATTCATCAACAAAAAACCTCCACTTGTAACCGCTTGAGGCTCACCAAAAACCGCCGACACAAAAACCTCAAACTGTACCCTCCCCCTTCTGACTCAGTCCAAAAATCAACAAAACAAAACCTTTGCCAAAATATTGGGTGGCCCACCACCGGTTCTGGCGTTTTTGGTCTCGACCTACAAATTCATATTAGCTACAGCCAAACAATTGCTGTGATAAAAGAGTGAGCTGCAATATCTGTGCGGATACTGGCGACCTCGCATTGTTATTATATTTAGGCGGAGTGGTACCAAAGGCGTTATGTCTCTGTGGCAGGGCAAGACAGATCACACGCGACGACCAGAAAGGGCAAACTGTACCATAAAAAGGTTCTTTAGCGTGTGGAACTTATGTTAATCAAAGGGTACTTGTCCGGAGGCATGATGAGCTACTATTTCTACTAAAAGGGCAGTTTATAGTCAGCGTAGTTTACGTAAGGGCACACCGAGTTACACGATGAACTATAAAAATGGCAACTATTGTCGTGATAATGTAATTTACTGAGGGGTAAGATAACATTTGCAAGGGATATAATTAAAGTTTTGTTGAATAATGGTTTCCTACGGTGGATTTCGTCAATGAAATACCGCTGGAACATAATGAGAAACACCAGTGATGTATTTTGAATGTCGAAGGGGTGCCGAGCTCAACCACAAATTAGATTTACGTGACAACATGTTGTTAAGCTCCACGATAAATGGGGACGATTTTATTCAGTGCCAAATCGGACCATGGTCCAATGCCCCCCGCCCCAAAACAAATACGCCACTGAGAAACACAGCGAAACTAGACGTTTGATGTGTGTGTTCGTGCGTGTGTGCAGGTGTGTGCGTGTGTGCGTGTGTGCGTGTTGAGCGCGTGGCACGACCGGGATAGGGAGCTGAGAACGTGTGTGTGCGTGCGTGCGTGTGTGCGTACGAGTGCGTGCATGCGTGTCCAAGTCAAGTGGGAAAGAGAAGGAAAGCTATCCAAATGAAGAAAGCAATCGAATGGGGGCTGATACAAGTAACAAGGGGGAGACATTGAATTAGTTCAAGAAGATCAAATAGACCTGAACATTCCATTGCAAGGAGGTAGTCACAGACATAAAACGATTTGTTTGTGTTATTTCCAAACCATGCGTAATATGAATGAATGATTCGTTTATTTAAACATTGGCAACATAATACAAAAAGAAAGAAAAGACAACCGTATGTATATACACATACATAACCATATACACATATATATGTTTGATGTGATGTAATTAAACATAATCTACAAAATACCATATACATACAAGTGTGTATACACACAAGTGTGTATATGCAATGTTTGAAGGGGGTAAATACGAACTCAGTGACTTTTATGTAAGTTTATTCCTCACAATCATATTAGGGTAAGTGTTAAGTTTCCCACACGTGTACTTTTTCATATAATCAATACATATTGTGTACATTCTCAATCTATTTAAGGTGATGCACGATGCACTTGATTCAATCCGTTAACAGTTACATTTCAACAGTAACATATTTGTGAAATAGACGATTGTTTATAATATCGTTAATCACATTGTATTGTTAACTTACCTCATGAAATAGTAAGCGAATGTCCAACACTGCAACGACATTGATCAGCAGCTAGCAGCGAAAATGTAGAACAATTAATCGAATGACGTCATAGTTACGTACGCCCTCTAAACATAATTGCGTGAAGTAAACGCCTGAGCCGCATGATAAAATATACGATATAATGTACACTCACAAAAGTGTCAATGGGATTATAACTATAATGTGATTAAGATATTTATATGTAAATTGAGCTTAATTTTAAGAGTGGTGTGGACTTTGATTTCCAAAGAACGTCGCACTTCCTGTTGCGCGCGCACGATAGCCAGCTAATAATTCCGCCATATTTAGTTTGGTTGACGATGCAGACCAGTAATCGTGATCAACTTTTTAAGTCGGTTCAATAGTATAACGACGGGCAACAAATTATTTATGGATACATACTGATAGAGAGAATGGAGAGTTTAATCAATCGTATTAACTAAAATGATTACTATGCAATGAGACTTGGAACGGATGTCTTCGATGACAGTGAATCAGCAATATATTGTTGCCGTCGCAGTCAGGTTGTTTTTTAAGTACACAGTGTCTGCCTAATGAATCCCAATCGCCAACTCGTATTTCGTTACTTTCAGACGTATGAAATTCGATATCGCAGTTATATGTTTTGGAAAATATAAAGAAAGCAAGGAGAGAAATGGTTGCAGAATATAAACGGATCCAGGGGGCCTGGGGGCACGCGCTCCCCTAGACCTTTGGAATTTGGCATGCCACTAGACCTTTTTGAATGGGCCCCGGTTACCCTAGCTTTTTTCAATGTGCTCCCGGTGAGGTTACAATAATCTGAAGTTATGGCTACGCGGCGGTGATAAACATTTCGACAGCACCCCCGCCCGCCCTCTTCCGATGTCATGATCGACGGGCAACACGTGATGCACCACGACGCTTGTCTGGTCAATGGCATTTGGAATGGCATGACCATTGAAACTACATTTATGAGTTATGGTCATGGACTGAGTGAAATCATTGGAATTACTCCGAAACCGTTGGTGTGATGTATTTCAAGATCCAATACTAAATATTGTGACCACCATGGTTCTATCCAGTTACGGCAGGAGCACGAATCTGCAGCACCCACTCCCTCCCAGACACCTCATTAGCGTTCAGTGTCTTCGTTGAAAAACAGTACAATATCGCGTTACCACGGAATTGGGCGAGTCATGTCTCTGATTGTCGCGAACTTGAAATATAGCGTCTGTCACTTCTTCTGCAACCATCTTTCTTGCTTTCTTTACATTTTAAAAACAAATAATATTGGCATCAAATGTGTTATCTGAAAATAAGTTTAAAACATTTTATGTTTGTGTATGTCATATATGCTTGAATTTTGTTTACCATTTTGTAGCATATATATATATATGCCCGTTATCTTGTTTTCCTTAATTTTTTTCATATCAGTGATGGTGGAATCGAATCCATCGCGTCTGGAAACATAAAAACAACATTTCGATCGTGTTTGTATCTTGTCCGGTTACGGAGATATCATAATAAGTTGGTTTTGGTGGCTATTTTGGATTTTCTTTCTTTTTTAAATGACCAAGCATGAGAACTCCACACCCACCTGGATATCATTATATACAGCAGCGGGCACCTACACCAACAATACAGGATGGCGCGACATGCGTGGCCAGAGGACACACCCGAAACGAGAAGACGTATGGTACATCAAGGCACTGAGGAGCACAGCGCCATTTGTGAGCGCGACGGGCGTTCCCGTCTAGAGTGATCGAAGAAGAAAAGTTTGAAAAAATAAAGTAATTAGATGACTAATCAACCAATACCAAAATATATTAGGCAAAAGGGAATTACCCCCCCCCCCCCCCCCCCCCCGCTGCTGGTCTATTTATACAATCCTGCGGCATCCGCGTCTCGCACTGAACACCACGCCAGTCGCAGGAATTTCGAACAGTTCGTCACACTGGATCGTGAGGTGGACGCCTACAAGTTCTCCTTCCTACCATACCAAGGAGTGTAGTAGGATAATATTCCTTGCTAGACAATGTTGTTGTGGCCGAGTCAGTGGACGGGTTCTGCCGCCGACTCCGAAATACCTGTTAATGAACGAGACTTGTAAATAGTGTAAATAATTTGCGCATGTACATAGGACACACGAGCGGTCACGTGGTTACCTCAGCGCAATACCCTAACTGGACTTCGACGAGTATATATCCAGACTCAAGGTCAATTGAGTTTAACTGCATTATTCGCACACTCCGTAGCGCATACAAGTGTAGTTTAATGTTAGTATTGACTATCAGCCAGGCAAGCATTAGAACTTCTCCTTGCTCTCTTTTTAACCATTTCAAAAATATAACGACCTTTTATTCGAATTTTGTATGGTAATGTCGTTGTTGAAAGTAAATTAACATGCGATTATTTATTCTTTCATATCTCAAAATTCTTACAACGGCAGCATACCTTCATAAATTGTTGAAAACAAACAATGTACTAAGACTACAAGTCAACAATATCAGTCTAAACCAGCAATGTTCTCTATATATTATTGCAAGACACATACCATCTTCTGATAGTGTGGTTAGGCAAATTCCACCATAGACGGGTATTGTACGTAAGTGAACAAAACGTAAACAACCTAGTCTTTACATAATGTTAACACGTGGAATGTTTTTGTGAGCACATTGACGTAGACGTGTATCAGACAGCCACAAACAACAAGTTAATGTATGAATGTAGGAAGTGTTATGATGCATTCCGTGGCTAACACCTGCAAACCTCAAACAAACGAGCCGGTCTCTATATATTATACAGGTGAGTTGGTCCCATATATCATTCACGTACGCCGGTACGCCGGTACGCCTAGTACGACGAACATTACACCGACCGCCATGCACGCGCGACTGTGTTAGCCTACATGACAGCTTGACCACCAGCTAATTATGTGGGGACCCATATAGCGTAGCGACCGTCGACTTTCCTGATTATATATCCGTTTATATTCAGCACACCTCTTCCACACGTAGACGAAGCTGCGCCCTGAGAATAAAATATTCGGCGCCATCACGTGCTGTTTCCAACCAATTATTTTAATACAATGATATATATTTAGTATTCATTGGTTGACCCTTGCCTCTTGATACAGGTACTTATGAGAACCGGCTCATTTTGAACAACGGTTCTTCTCACGATAGTCAGCCATTCCGCATAAAATCGTAACGCAACGTTACGTAAAAACAGGTTATACTCTTGTTTACATTCGACGCTAGATTATTTTTGTTTTTTTACATACAGTACCACCATTGTGGTCATCATCATCATCATCATTGTGCTGCCGTAGTGTCCCGTGGTTGGGCGAAGGTCTCAGTATGTCGTTTCCAAATATGCCTGTCTTGCGTTATCCTCTGCTAGATGGTGCCCTTTCAGTACTCGTCTAGATCGTCTCTCCACCGTCTCGCCAGTCTTCCTCTAGATCGTTTCCCTTCGTAAGGTCTACAGGTTATGATACTCGATGTCCATCGGTTATCTCATAATCTGCTGATGTGCCCTGCCCAGGTCCACTTCTGTCTTCTGATTTGTTCTATCACGTCAATGATCTTTGTCTTCTGTCTTACCCATATGTTTGTTTTTCTCTCCCGATATGTGATGTTTAACATACTTCTTTCCATCTTTTGTTTGTGCGGCTGCTAGCTTTTTCTTTGCCTGGATGGTGAGTGCCTATGTTTCTGCGCCGTAGTCATCGCTGGAAGTACGCATGAGTTGAAGACTTGTCTCTTCAAGCAGGTCCCAAAGTTACCCTTGCAGATGTCGCGGTGTTTGGCGAATGCTGTCCAGCCGGCGGTGATCCTTCTTTGAATCTCCTTCTCTTTGTTTTTGTCTCTGATACTGTATCGCTGCCCAGACAGACGTAGCTTTCACCGTTCTCTCTCTGCGTAGTGTTGAAATATATTGGTGTGACATTTTCTAGCATCATTTTTGTCTTCGAGATGTTCATCTTTAGACCTTGTTTTTCACTTTCATCAGCTAGCTCCTGTAGCAGGTTTTGTAGTTCTTGCGGTGTAGTAGCGCATATTAGTATGTCGTCGGCGAAACGAAGATGGCTGATATATTCTCCGTCTATCCCCAAGCCTCTGGTTTCCCATGTCAGTCTTCGGAATATGCTTTCGACTGTTGCCGTGAACGGCTTGGGCGATATGGTGTCACCTTGTCGTACTCCTCTCTTGATGTTGATCTTGTTGCTGTTTTTGTGTAGGTGGACTGTCACCGAGCTGTTGGTGTAGATGTCTTTCAGGAGATCGATGTACACATCTTCTATCCCCTGTTCTTGAAGGGAGGTCAGTATTGCTTGAGTGTGCACCGAGTCGAAAGCCTTCTCGTAGTCGACTAAAGCGATGAACGGGATATTATATTCTCGGCACTTCTCTTTCAGTTGGTTTACGACGTGTATGTGGTCTGTCATTAAGTACCTGCTTCTGAATCCTGCTTGCTCAGCTTAGCCAGTGTCTTCGAGATGATATCTTCTCCTGCTTTTAATGTTTCAATGTTTACATGGTCTTTGCCTGACGTCTTCCTATTCTTCATATCTCTTAGCGCTGCTTCCACCTCCCATGCTGTTATCTCTGGTACCTCTTTCGGATCGGTGTGCATTATGGTACTTTGTTCACTGTCGTATAGGTCGATGTAGAATTCCTCTATTCGTACCATGAGCATATCTTGGTCTTGTATTTCTCTACCCTGCTTGTCTATAGAAGTGTAATCAGTCTGTCTCGGCCTAGTGCCTGTGTTCTTCTGGCTTTCTTCAGGCTCTTTGATGACATAATCGTTTCTCGTATGATTTCTTGTTTGTACTTTCTGGTGTCCTCCTTCGCTTTCTTTTTTATGGTGTTGCATATTTCTGCATATTTTATTTGTTTTTTTACGATCGCCGTTATCCACCATTTCTCATCGTTTCTTCGTTAGTGCTCGTGTCGGGACGATACGCTCGTCACTACATGTCTGGTGATTGCTTTGGCTACACTTGTTGCACTTAGTTGGATCATCTCAGTGATGTTTTCGCTCATGGTGTCGATGTCATTTAGTTCCTGTAGTGTCTCTGGAATTCGATCTTTTTTCTTCCGATTTGCGTGATATCTATACTCGGTGGTCTTGTTTATCAACTTCTTGTGGTCACTTCCTATGTTTACTTGGTTGATAACAGTTACGCCAGTGACTATGTCTGGCCTGTTTGTCAGGATGTAGTCAATTTCGTTCTTCGTTTCTCCATTTGGGCTTATCCATGTCCATCTCCTCCCTGCTTTCTTCTGGAACATGGTATTCATTATTTTGTACTTTCTTGATGTTGCCCATCCTACCAAGGTGTCGCCTCTTTCGTTTTTCACACCTAGGCCAAATTTTCCTGTTGCCGTTTATGAAATGTTTGTTCGTTTCCCTACTTGCACATTAAAATCTCTCATCACTATCGTGTAGTGGGTTGGCTTTTGTAAGGTCTCATCCACGTCGTTGTAGAACTTTTCTGTGTCTTCTTCCGAGTATGATGCTGTTGGTGCCCATTGTGGTGGGAATGAATAAATACCATGCCAGAGGTAGAGAGAAGGAAAATCATTTGAAGAGCATTTTATTGGTAAATGCTGCAATTAGAAAAGTGTTATTGCAATGTTCGCTCGTGTAGATCGGCCAGGGATGACAATAACCATTCACCCGTAGCTACGACTATATCACGACCGTCTAATGTAAACAGACATAACGCACGTCGAAATATATTCAACCATACGCGGCGGGGGCACACTTTACAACATTTGCAGAATGCTGCAATTTGGTTGCGTGTATTCGTATGCTGGTCTTCAGTTTGTGTACGTGTTGTACTGCACGTTGCCTGTTCTTAGTGAAGGTTCCATTGTAAAGGGGGTGAGGTCTAGCTCCTGTACTGCTGCACTACGCTTGCTCAGCTCAGCGTGGCTGAATGCTTCCCAGAGAAGTCGAGATGGTGTTCGATTGAACAGGTCTGCCAGGACGTAAAGTGTAAAGCGCTTTGAGCAGTCCTGAGGATTGGATACTGCGCTTACCTTTACCTTTAAGTAGCATTTAAGATATGCCTATCCATGTCGGTGTTGCCAATGCGGTTTAGAATTTGTTACAACAAACATTTGGGGCGAGCGATTTGAAATGTGCCGCCCTTTACGTATATACGACAATACTTATATCGTTATGAATCGTTGAATTTCACTTAAACATTAGTATGCATACAGGATATGCTCACGTGTATTACTAAAATGGTCCATATAATCCTCGTTGTGAATGTCCGCTAAATCTCTATAGGCCCACGATTGGAGAGTATTTCATTGTTTTTCCCCGGTGTGTGAAATCCAATATCAAAAATGAAGTAATGTCTCCGGTCAACTTTCAAATCCTCAACGTCGTATCAGACAATAACCAAGTTGGTAAATATCTCAATTCTAACGCAAGGGCGACACTTTAGAATTGTGTTTTGTAAATTTCACGCCTTCTACAGACGTGTTCATTATGGCGTCGTAAAGGTCGTAAAGACGTGATTGTTTAAGTACTCTTCGGTGGTTCTCACCGTAAAGCCATATTATTAAACGTTGCACTAAACACCCACACATAAACTCCCCACAGTTACTGCCATGTTATATCACAATTTGCACCTTCTGCGTGTGAACTACACACCGCAGCTTTGCCGCTCTGCGTCAGAGCCATCAATTTTCAATTCTAAGCGACAAAAGTCAACGATTACGCTCGCCCCGGTTTGTCAAGTACATTTATGTCTGCACACACATGTATTCTCCAGATTTGCGCTTAAATGCATTCGAGTATTTCTTCCATGTACCTGCATTATAACATATTTAATTATACACGTATACTAATATTTCCGAAAAGAGCGGATGCTCTCCTAGTGGGTGGTAGAAATAGAGGAAGAAGACCTCCTCGACTAATGTATAAGGACTGTGGAAGATAGATCTATTTGGGGCGGGGTGGCGTAGAGATTAGAGCATCGGGTTCTCAAACATTCAGAGATGATTCATGGTTCAAATCCTTATGTTGCGAACCTCGGGAAATCCGTTCACTCAACGTTCTTTCAGTTATAGAAGAGTATCTTGTTCGTGTACGGGTAGTTTTTGTTAAGTAAGTAATTGCAGTGTGGTTGAATGCTTCTCAGAGAATTCGAGATGGTGTAAAACACATACAATCGTAAGGATTGGATATCGTGCTGTATACGAATTTACCTTTGTGGTTTATAGGGAACTCCCTTGGGACCTCTAACACAACTACACCTCCAGTGGCTCACCAAAAACAATAAATGCACATAGAAGCATACAATCCGGAAGGTTTTCCTTTTCCGGGCGGCCGGGAATTTCACACACCAATCCTGGAGAATGTTATAAAATATAAATAGTATCGCTACCTTAAGATAGAGATCGATCAATTCGAACAACAAATGAAAGTACCAAAGCAGTAATGGACCAAGACCAAACCCAACCATCCGTTCTCGAAACAGGATACAGGAAATATCAACAATCACATCTGAAAATCTGGCGGATGTCCACCAAACATTATCAGGTACATAAACAAAATTAGAAAATGCTGACAAACAATACTACACAAAATACGACATTGATTCTTGTATACGTTATACATTAAAATAACGCTGCATACCATCAGAAAATGTAGTATATGCAAATTAAACAGTTTAGTTGTTTATGAAATGGTCACTACGAATTCAATGTTGGTACTTCGGAGCACGAATACCTCAGTGGGCGTTATCCAATTCCATTACAAGGATATATATATATATATATATAATGTGTAAGTAACGACAATTTATAACAATCAATAGTCATACAACAGACTTGAAATAAAACGTTTTCCACACGCCGATATTTCGGCACGACTTTTGTTTGTAGATCGGCAAGTGGAATGACATTCCAGAGCATTGTTGCACTCCATTTTAATGGCTGCGACCTTTATTTGGAACGGAGGGTGCGGTCGGTTCAAACAGTGCATGTCACAATTGTGGCAATGTTGTATGTTGTCGTGTCAACGACATCCACTGGCACTTTGTGAAGGACCGGAACCAATTCCTCCAGCATGTGAAGCGCGGGGACGTAGTATTCAGAACTCGGATACTCAATCAAGAGATTCCGGGTTCGACTCATCTTGTAGCCGCTTCGAGCCTAGGACGCGTTCTTTCACTTCACGTTGTGTCAGTTCACTCACCTGTACGAATGAGCGTCAGTGTACATACGGTGGTGGATGTTTGTGTACGAGTAGTATTCGCGCATTAATTGCGTGGCTTCCCAGAGAAGTAGAGATGGTGTTTTTGAATGAACAGGTCTGTCAGATTGTGAAGTATAAAGCGATTTGAACAGCCCTACGGATGGATACCGTATTATAAAACATGGGCTGTGTTCGCAAAATAATAATACGCCTACACGTTTTTCATGAATGTCACTAACAACATACCTACGCTTCTTCAAATCCGTTTTGAGCTACAACAACTCAGTTTAAAAAAGTCCAATATTTCAAACATTTCCAATCCTGCTGACTACATACAGTTATTTCTTGGCAAATGCGTCCCTGAAAATTTGCCAATTTGCATATGTTTAGGCATTACCTCATTCTCAGTGGGGGGGGGGGTTAAGCTAAGAAATAAAAAAACTATAACCTTTGGAAGGAATTCATCTTGTCACCATTTTGGACGGAGGACGATATAAGTAAATACATACGGAAGTGTAACTGAGAGCTGACCTGTAGTAGCATTTTGCCTTCTCAGAAAATTTACACCGAGCTAAGTGTACACTTCCGGTTGCGTGCGCATAATATTTTGATAACTTGTTCCGCCTTATGTACTTCAGATAAAAAGACACTGACCAACATGCGGTCTAAACATCTTTACTTAGTTAAAATCGCACGCCGTCTAAAATATATTTCACACATGTTTTGAAAATTGTCCATACAATAGTTGTCATACTATACACACATAAAATTATATAAACCCTGTCAGACAAGTTCAATTACAGAGAATCTACTCGCACTGAGAAACATGGACGATTTGGTCGGTACATAAGCCAGATCGAACAACAGAAGCAATAACGTCGAACATAATCAAAGTAAGTAAAACATGTACTGTCAATAAATTACCCTCAAGCAAATAGTTCCAGGACCCGTTATGGTCATGTCCCAACCATTGCGACAACATTGTCGCACGGTAAGAGGTGGATACATAAGTTATGCGTTTAACATTGGTTCAACTCCCCCACCCATACACGCCAACTCTCCCACCCATACACGCCAACTCTCCCACCCATACACGCCAACTCCCCCACCCATACACGCACACGCACACTCCGCACACTCCGCACACTCCGCACACTCCGCACACTCCGCACACTCCGCACACACACGCACACGCACGCATGCACGCACACTCTCTCACTCACTCACTCTCCCACAAACACGCACACTCTCTCGCACACACACACACACACACACACACACACACACACACACACACACACACACACACACACACACTCGCTCGCTCACACACACACACACTCACACACACACACACACACACACATACACACACACTCACACACACACTCACTCACACACACACACACTCACACGCGCACACACACACACACACGTACGCATGTACGCACACTCTCTCACTCACTCACTCACTCACTCACTCACTCACTCACTCTCTCACAAACACGCACACACACACACACACGCTCTCTCACAAAAAATGCTTTCTTCACAATCAGCACTAAATGCACACGAGGTCACAAAACGAAATTCTACAAGAAATCTAGCAGGCTTGACATCAGAAGATATCCTTACAACGTGTTTGTAGGAGCGAAGTAATCTATCTACCAGAGCCAATAGTGCAAATAGAAATTATATCGCTTTCAACAACCAATATTCGAGGAAGATTGGAAGATGAGCAAGTTCAAATTATAAATGCACGAATTTAATTTTAAAAAAACACAAACCACGTTCTCAAAATAAATAGTATATAAGGGGGATATTACATGGCAGAGATGCTCTACTTTAGAATCGTAAGCAAGCAAACAAGAAAAAAACACGAATTGCAAATACGTCGCCGTGACGCCCACCAAATCCTTCCAAACTGACATAAACGAAAGTAGGAGGTTAATAAACGACGTACGCTTCTTTCAAGATTCATGACGGTAACTCATTTTGGTTACAACTCAATCGTAATGAAACACCCACTGTGAGCGAAAGTATTTAGGGTGTGATCAATATGTTTCGATAGGGGTATGTATGAAAATGTGGTTTGTATAGTTTAATTTTCCACAAGCAAACACTTTTCAACGATTAAATTGGGGAAGCGAACAACAACCAAATGCTAACAATTTCACAAGTTTCGAAAATATTGTCGAATTTGCGTGCAGCATGTTTGCACATGCGGTCATACGCACGCACGCATGCTCGCACGCACGGGCACGCATATATATATATATACAGGGATGTATATATATATATATATATATAGATAGATACAATCTATATATATATACATGTATATATATATATACGCGCACACGCGCACACGCGCACACGCGCACACGCGCACACGCGCACACGCGCATGTCAAAAAGGGAGGGGAGGAGAGACGGACAAACAGAGAGAGAGAAAGACATACAGAGACAGAGAGCCAGAAAATGACAGAGACATGCCGAGAGAAACGGAGAGAGACATACAGATATATATATATAGAGAAACAGAGACAGAGACAGAGGCAGAGACAGAGAGACAGAGACAGAGACAGAGACAGAGACAGTGAGATACACAGAGACAGAGACATAGAGACATATAATTAGACACAGAGAGGCACATACTGACACGGAGAGACACGGAGAGACACGGAGAGACACGGAGAGACACGGAAAGACACAGGGTGACACATAGAGACACAGAGAGACACAGATTGACTCGGAGAGACATAGTGAGACACAGAGTGACACGGAGAGACCCATTTAGACACATATAGACACATATAGACATGGAGAGACCTGAGTGACACTGAGAGACACGGAGAGACACAGAGTGACACGGAGAGACCCATATAGACACATATAGACACGGAGAGACCTGAGTGACACTGAGAGACACGGAGAGACACAGAATGACACGAAGGGACACGGAGAGACACAGAGTGACACGAAGAGACACGGAGGGACACAGAGTGACACGGAGAGACACGGAGAGACACGGAGAGACACGGAGAGACACATAGAGACACAGAGAGACACAGAGAGACACACAGAGACACAGAGTGACACAGAATGACACGGAGAGACACGGAGACCTTTAAAAAAAGTATTTCATCTTACTGTGAGGAAACTACATTCGTGTGGAACCATAATTCATCATTCACACGTCTGCCTGTTTACGTTGGCAAAGATGCCCCCTGCGGTTTGGGAATTATCGTGTCTTACTCAGACGCAACGCAACCCTGACGTGTTAAGCAGCGTGCCAAGATGGAGAACGCTTACTCCACGACAGAATTATACAGAAAACGCCCCCGTACGTCTTACTCGATAACAACTATAGTAATTAGTCAACTGGTTTTCAAGGGTCCCCTGCGCCCCTTTGACCATTAACCCACAATGGTGACCATTATTCGGGTGTCAACAAAAAGGTTAGCTTTTTACTGGGGCACAATCTCTGAGCAGAAGTTCAAGTCCCCCTCGCTTGGCTAATCGTTCCTGTCAGACATAAATCACGCATTGTTGTTAGGGCCATATATACGTCCTACAGTCGGCGACAGTGGTTATTCTTGACACACACCAAGGACCGACATCGTCATGGGAAGGGCGGGCTTTTTGTTGCTGTTTCTTTTGGCTGTTGTTCCGTGCTTCTGTGAAGAAGATGGAAGGTAAGGTTGTGAGCGTTCTAAGAAACTGAAGATTCTGAATGTCACTATTCCGCACAACAGACAGACAACCTATGTGTTGTTTTTGTAATAATATTTATGTGCAACAATGCAACTGGATCGCTTACACACACGACAATATAGTTATATATATATATATATATATATATATATATATATATATATATATATATATATGCAATGCAATCCAGAGAAAAACAGAATTATTCAATTTCAAGTAAATTACGACTACGCAGTGCAAATGCTTATCCGTAGCTATGTTACACAATTTTAGGTAATATTAGTATTTTAAGTCTAATTTAATCATATACCATTTCCAAATGTTTGGTAAACAAGTATTTATAGACACTAAGAGTGAACGAGATAGTTTGTAAACATAAACGTATTTCCATGTATAGTTAGTGTTTCTTTGGCGGTTTGGCTGTAGACTTGTTGACGGCATCAGTTTCCTAACTCGAAGAGTTAGTGCTGACAGGGGAGACCACTTGAAAGTTGCCGCCACCTCCCCCATTTCTCTCTCTCTCTCTCTCTCTCCCCCTTCCTCCCTACCTCCCTCCCCCATTTAGTATGTGTAAGAAAATAAGATGTAACAGTTTTTCTAAGCATTTTGTGTGTATCGATTTATATATTGGTTTGTATGTCACGTATGTATTGTATGTATTCTTTCCGTAATTTTATACGTTTTTCTTTCTGTTTGTGAGCGTATGTATGTATGTATGTATGTATGTATGTATGTATGTATGTATGTATGTATGTATGTAAGTATGTATGTCCGTATGTACGTATGTACGTATGTACGTATGCACGTATGCTCGTATGCACGTATGTACGTATGTGCTTATGAACGTACGTACTTATGTACGTATGCAGGTATGTACGTATGTACGTATGTACGTATGTACGCATGTACGCATGTACGTATGTACGCATGTACGTATGGACGTATATACGTATGGACGTATGTATGTATGTATGCATGTGTGTATGTATGTATGTATGTATATGTATGTATGTATATATGTACGTATGTATGTATGTATGTATGTTTGTATATATGAATGTCCGTATGTACGTATGTACGTATGCACGCATGCTCGTATGCACGTATATACGTATGTACGTATGTGCTTATGAACGTATGTACGTATGC